>CAUYPK010134333.1:0-14236 GCA_963574355.1 Loris lydekkerianus
TCACTCTGCATTCAGTCAACCTAAGACAGGGACCAAACCATTGATGTTTGTATCCCCATGATGGGTAAGACTGAAACTGCAAGAGCAGGCAACCTAAGACAGGGGCTATGTTTTTCCGCCATACAAAAAACAAAAGAGGGACTTGTTGGGCCCTGCCATGTGCCTGAGGCCTAGTGCAACTTCCCGAGCCTGACTAGAAGTAGATCCATCGAGCTACTTCCATGTCGCAACGACTCAGCAAGGCCCGGCCTGAAACTGCCTCTACCTAGATACAGCCAATGTGGTACCATGCCACTGGGCCGACCCTGTCACTCACCTCTTCTCCCCCGCCTTCGTTCCCCACCCCTTCTCCACAATAAAAAATAAATAAATAAATAAATAAATAAATAAAAAAGAAGTGAAAACCCCAGGAAAAAGATTGAAGAAGAGACTAGATAAAGGCGGTGGGGGAGGTGGGCTTCTGTGGGGGGGCAAATTGTGGGAAAATGACTGGGAAAGGAAGGGTTAGGGGAGGCTTGTTCAGTAAGGTTTCTCATGCACAGCAGGGTTGTTTACCTCTTCCTGGTGTGTGGAACAGGAAATCACCTTTACAAATGGAAATTTACATCATCGTTCAAAGGGCAGTTTATGCTCTGGTTTTTCATAGATTGAAGGCAAAGAGTTTTTATTGGGCCTCTTGTTTCTTAGTTCTCTGTAGCTCAAAATAATCCTTATGCCAAAGGGGCACATTTTGGGATGGCATCATCCTTCCCCCTTCACATTGCCTCAAAAGATACTTCCATTTTGAAAACAATAATATAAAAGAAATGAATAATCAACAATAAATTTAGCATTTCTATCCAAAAGAATAAAATTTACGGTACACATATACCCATCAGGATGTTTACCAGTAAAAAGAAGTAAAAAGAAGTACCTGTCTTAATGGCTAAATAAATTGCAGCATAGTCATACAATATTAAACACACACGCCTGAAACTGGGTGCATATCACAGACCTTAGGCCTAGATAAAGACGCCAGACACAAAAGAGTACATATTGTTTGATTCCTACTTATGTGTTTGAAATTCTAGAACACGCCAATCTAATCTATAATGATGGAAAGGAGGACAGTCATTGCTTGTGCTGAGTGTGGACAGGAGCAGGGATCTACTTTAGGGGGGTAATAGTAATGTGTTTTACCTTGACTGTGGTAATAATTGCTTGGGTGCATACATTTGTTGAAACTCATTGAACTATACATTTAAATTAAATCAGTCATAGTTTTCTGTAAACTATACACAAACAAAAAAAAAAAATCTTTTTTTTAAATGTCTGTTAGTAATGACTAGAAGGGGTGAACAGAAAAGAGAGAGCTTATGTTGGGTAGGATTTGGACCCAGAGTTTGCAATGTTGATAAATTCCCAGAGAGCGGAGCAACTGGGGGCTTCTGGAAGTGTGCCTGGACTCCAGTGGTTCCTAATGGAAACCAGCTGGACAGGGATGGCTGCTACAGCCATCCTAGTAAAGGAACTCTTTTGAGCGTGAAAGTCTATAGGAGAGGTTGTGAGAAATTTTCACAATTACAGAGCTCTGGCACAGCAGAAGAAGGGAATAGGGCTGAGGGACGGAGGTAAAACAAATTAACACTGGGTACTGACTCCAGGGAGGGTGGACCGAGCCCACTAAATTCAGGTGGGCTCAGAGATTTTTAAGCCAAGAAATAGTATACCCATTCTAAATGAACAAGAATGTTCCAGATATAAACATTGTTTAATAAGCTGCCTCCATACTGACTTGTAAATGTTGCATGAAGTGTGGCAGTGATGCCCTCTGGTGGTAGCATGCAAAACCAAACTATGATGAAAATCAGTTCCAGTGTTTATATATATTAGATGTTAGAAGGTGCAATTTATCAATCCTTACCTAGCGTATCTGTTCTTTACCTCGCTTTTTCTCATTTAACACATTTTGGAAATCACCTCGTATCCGTTTATATAAAGCTTCGTGGTTCTTTTCAGTGTCTGTACAGTAGAAGGGATATACCATAATATTCAAATAGCTCCCTAATGGGCATTGGGGTTGTTTCCAGTTACCTGCTATTACAACAGTGCTGCAGTGAATATCTTCACACACGTGGGAAATATATGTGCAGAATAAATTGCCAGAGGTGACATTGCTTGGCCAAAATGCATGTGCATTTAAAAAGTTCTTTAGGTATAGCCCTCTGTGTGGTTTCCTTCTAGAGTAAAGGTGATATCATCAGTCACAGGCAACAGAAACCACTTCCTCAAACCTACATAAAAGATAGGAGAATTTAAATGCTAAAAAGACAACCGAGCTGGAGTCCCAGCAGCCATCTCTGCCGGAAGGGCAAACTTCCTTGGGTGCTGTTGGCTGGGTCCCATCCACTGCTTCAGAAACTTGCCTTCTTGTGCACACTTCTTATGTTCTGGAGACCCCAGCTAAGTGCCTGACTAGTGGAGGGAACTGATAGTCATCCCAGCTCATTCCTGAATAATCACTGCAAGGGAGACTTGAAGGCCAGTTTTCCAAGGTAAATTTCCCAGATAGATGATTCCCTTAGGACTCCCAGGTCTTAGCCTTCGTGATGACTCTTCCTGTCTCCCACAGAGAAACTGCACACTCCCACCTGTACCTGTTACCCTCACACCCTCACCCACAGAGCAAAGCATCGGTTTTTATCTCTGCCAGGTCTCATCAGTAAAAACTGAAATTTTACATTTCTTCTCATATAAGGTGCTACCTCTTTTCACATAACGGTCGTAAGAAACACACACACATATGTTGGTATCCCCAGCAAGGCCAGCCCTCCCACGGGGACACTCGATCCTCATCCCTCTGTTAGAATTGAGAGCATCGCCCCAGGAATTCTTTCTTATGCAGCAGCAATTTTTGTTCTCTCCACTGAATCTTTGCTATCGATATTCAAAAATGTTATTTCTCCTTTTTCAAAAACCCCTTTCTTGAACCCTTTCATCCTTAGCTATTGCCCTAATCTCTCTTTCTTTCTCGTTTTACAACAGAGCTTTCCTTTTCTGGAGAGGGCCAGAAAGTAAGTATTTTAAGCATTGAGAGTTTCATGGTCTATTACAATTACTTAACATCGTCCCTCTAGTGTGACAGCAGCCATAGGCAACATGTAAAGGATGGGGGTGGCTGTAGTCTGTTGCAGTTTACTGACCCTCCTTCCCAGAAAACTGACCTCTGGTTCGCCCTTGCTGTGATGAGTGAGGAAGGAACTGCGGTAGCAACCTGGTCCCTGTGCCTAGCAGGCTTACAGCTGGGGTCTGCAGAACAGCACAGAGGGCTCAAGAGGACGTAAACCTCCTAGTGAGTATAGCAAAGAGTTTCTGGAAGAATTAGATTGGTTTTATCAAAAGAATTGTCTGTGCCTGCTGTCTCCAATTTCTGTTAAGACCTTTCTGATCAGGTGCCTGGTCTCATGCCTCTAGGGAAACTCTTCCTGTGCGAATCAGCCCCACAATCCTAAATCCAGCAGGCATTTATCTGATCACATCTTACTTGTCATCTTAGCGGCATTTCAGACAAACCATCTATCTTTGACCTTGAAATCCTTTCCTCACTTATGCTCTAAATCCTTGTGAGTTCTCTCCTGTCACTCGTTGTAAGCCTGTTGGTTCCTCCTCATCATCCAGACCTCTGAACTCTGCAGAACTTCATGATTCGGCCCTCAGATCTCTTCTTTTTTCTTTCTATAGCCATTCCCTGTGATTACATCCAGCTCCATGCTGTTAAATACATTTAATCTTGACGTCTACTTTGTTCTATTTCCAGTCTGGACCTGTCCTTGGAACGTCAGACTCATATTTTTAACTGCTTAGGTGACATCTCCCCTTGAAGGTTAAATCAACATCTCAAAACAAGCATATCACCACTTTTGTTTTTTTAGAGACTGGATATCTCTGTTGCCCAGGTTGAAGTGCAGTGGCATAATCATAGCTTGCTGCAGCCTTGAACTCCTGGGCTCATGTGATACCCCTGCCTCAGGCTCCCAAGTAGCTAGGACTATAGGCATCTATCACCCACCAGAGCTGGCTGAATTTTTTATTTCATTTTTTTGTAGAGATGGGGCCTTCCTCTGTTGCCCAAGCCTCCTGGCCTTAAGCAGTCCTCCCACCTGGACTTTGCAAAGTGCTGAGATTACAGGCATGAGCCACCACACCTGGCAGTTATTCACAATTTCATCCACCTAATTGCTCAGGTCAAAAATGTTTGAAGTCATCCCTGTCTTACCTCTCTCTCACACAGCACATACCCAACTTATCAACAAATGATACTTTTGGCTCTATTTTCAAAATATATACAGATTGTGATTCCTTCCCCTCACCTCCATTGCTACCACCCTGGACCAAGGCACTGCTTTGGTCCAGGATGGTAGCAATGGAGATGCTCAATGGAGACACTAGACGTCTCCTTTGTCCTCCTGTCACATATAACCTACTGTCTACACGGCAACAACCTAATCATTTTTAAATGTAAGTCAGAACACATCAGTTCACTGCTGTTTCCCACCTCAAGATAAATGCCAAGGATTTACAATGGTCTCTAAAAATCCAGACTTTATCTGCTCAGCAATCCCATGCACACTCTCAGCTTCTGATACACAGACCTCCTTTCTCTTGCTGAACACACCAGGTACACTCACATCTCTGTGTTTAGCATCTGTTGTCCCTCTTCCTGGAAGTCACCTCCACCTGGTCCAGGCCAACTTCAAGTAGAACTCAGCAGTATTACCTGCACTGTTTAACATGACACTCCCCCTTTCCAACCCTTCTATCCTCCTCACTGTTTTGTTCTTCCACAATAGCATTTACACCATCTAAAATACCTAACATAATAATAGAGGCCAGCCAGCAAGGTGGTATTCCCTGTACTTTGGGAGGCCAAGGTAGGAAGATTGCTTGAGCCCAGGAGTTTGAAACCAACTTGACAAAAACAGCAAGACTGTCTCAAAAAATAAATAAATAAAATATTAAATACATAATAATACTGGGTGTTTTACTTAACTTTTTAAAACAATCTGCTCCCCCTGCTCCCAATAAATAGAAAGTCTTTTGTGAGAGGAGAATTTGGGGATTTTTTCAATCTGCTTTTGTTCTATCTATAAAAGTGCTTGGCTAAATAATATGTGATAAACAAATAAGGGGATATATGTATGAATGAATGAGTACTTATATATTTCATAGCCCTGTGTGACTTAAGAACCATTTTCACATTTCCTTTACTACCTCCAATAATCAGGTAGAGGCACTCCATTAGTCTCCTATGTGGCTGTAACAAACTGCCATAAATGTAACGGCTTTAAATGGCACACATTTATCATCTTACTGTTCTGTAAGTCAGAAGTCTGCAATGGGTGTCACTAAAATCAAAGTGTCAGCACGACTGTGTTACTTTCGGGAGGCTCTGGAGAAAATCCATTTCCTTGCCGTTTCCAGCTCCTGGAGGTCACCAAGGAGGTCCTTGGCTTATGACCTCCTCCCTCCATCGTCAAAACCAGCAATGGTCAGTCAAGTCCGTCCCACATCAAATCCCAGTGACCTTGGCTTCTGTCTTCACATCTCTTCTGAGCCAGAGCTGGTGACTGTATGACTTTCTGTGAAACAAGGGGAAACCATTTTCATGTTGATTCTTAATCACAAATGAGTATTTTCCATAGCTGTAAGTCAGATTTTATTTTTAAAACCAAAATCACATTATTAACTTAAAAAAATCGTGATCACTTCTTCCAGTTTCTCAGATATGAAACCTTAGGACAGGATTGAATACATGATGATATCATCCAAATTGCCTATTATCTGTTAAAAGTCTCTAAAGTTTTTTTGCTGTTGTTGTTTTGTTTTTTGGTGCCAGGAAACCTCAGAGGGTAATACTGCATTTACCAACCACTTCATAGGCCTTAAGGGGAGTAGTGACTGCTAGAAGGTGACATCTGAGACTTATCCTCTCTTTAACCGTTCATTTGTGGCCTGTCTTATATGAGTCACATTTTTTTTTGTGTCTCAGATTTCCAATCTGTTAAACAGCTAGTATAGTGGTGTAGTGGTGAGGAGAAATGTCTCCCTTTCCGCAAAAGTTTGCTGAAAGATCAATTCACAATTAAGGCAAATTAATAAATGGAAGAGGTTTATTTACTCTGCCCACAGAGAGAATCACAAAATGATCACCCAATATCCCAGAGGGATCCAGACATTTTTACACACTCCTTTTTTTTGGGGGGGGGGGAGATAATGATTATAGGTAATTCTGTTTAGGGGCAATAAATAGTTGCTAGGAAGGATGAATGGATTGGAGGGAAGATTGACTTGTAACTATTATCTTTGCAAATGAAATGAGCTTTGAGAGATAGGTATTATATTTAAAATAATTTGGACCAGGTCTGGTTGCATTCTTTTTTTTTTTTTTGGCCAGCGCTGGGTTTGAACCTGCCACCTCCAGCATATGGGGCCTGTGCTCTACTGCCTTGAGCCACAGGCACTGCCTCTGGTTGCATTCTTTATTTTCTTTCATGCAATATAGTGAGATAACAGGGAAGAGAAGTCTATTGTTCTTTTGTCTTTCTTTTCTTCTTTCTTTCTTTTTGAGACAGAGTCTCAGTGTGCCTTGAGTAGAGTGCTATGGCCTCCTAGCTCATAGCAACCTCAGACTCTTGAGTTCAGGCAATCCCCTTGCCCCAACCTCCCAAGTAACTGGGACTACAAGTGCTCACCACAAGGACCTGCTAGTTTTTCTATTTTTAGTAGAAAAACCTTGCTCAGGCTAGTTTCAAACTCCTGAGCTCAAGGGATCCACCAGACTCAGAGTGTTAGGATTACAGGGGTGAACCACCACATCTCCCAGCTATTTTTTTGTTGCAGTTGTTGTTGTTTAGCTGGTCCTGGCCAGGTTCGAACCCACCAGCCTCTGTGTATGTGGCTGGTGCCATAACCCCGTAACCACTGTGCTACAGGTGCCGAGCCCTAAAAATTCTTGATGTCTAGGTTTCACACCAGGGATTGTGATTTAGTTTGTGTGGATTGAGACCTAGGAATAGGCATTATTATTATTCTTCTTAGTTTTTTTTTTTTTGAGACAAGAGTCTTACTCTGTTACCCAGGCTAGAATGCTCTAGCATCAGCCCAACTCACAGTAACCTCAAACCCTTAGGATCAAATGATCTTCCTGCCTCAGCCTCCCGAGTAGCTGGCACTAGAGACACCCACCACAACACCTGGCTTATTTTTCTATAGCAAGTGACAGGGTCTCTCTCTTGCTCAGGCTGGTCTTGAACTCCTGAGCTTAAAGTATCCATCTGCTTTAGTCTCCCAGAGTGCTAATATTACAGATGTGAGCCACCATGCCTCACCAGAAATCGGCATTTTTAAAAGCTTTCCAGATAATTCTAACAGGCCAGAAATTCTGAGACCAGGGAGCACTCCTAAGTAGCTCTAAACATACCTCTGGGGATGTGTCACTTCCTGGCAGTCCCCAAGGAGTACTCTATAAGCACAGCCTTCACTCTCCCCTCTGGGCTTTGCTCCCAGCCACCAACATGAAGGGGGCAGAACAGTTGGACATGGGATTCAAGGCACACACAGGGTAGGGAGGCAGTCAACTTGGAACACCAATACAAAAGAAGCCCTGGGATTTGACTTGAACAAATTGGAAACATGATAACACCATAAGCTGGGGTTTCCTCCTCACCTACGTAGCAAATGTAAATCCAGGAAGTGAAAATTGATATCCACACATTCAGCATAGTCTTGGTGAGGCTTGGGAGCTGGGCTTTTTGTTCACAAGGCAAAAAAAGTCTTCTGCCTTCATATAATTCCTTCAATTTCCTTGAAGATAGTATTGACTAGTAGATGGGGGTAAAGGCTTTCAAAATTTCTATGGGGTGTGAACTGCATTGCTCTTAGGAGAAAATGTCAGAGATAAGTTTTGGAGTCAGGAGTAGGAAGAGTGAGGTTGAGCCAAGAAGAGAGATTTGGGCGATGAGATATCTCTAGACTTTTGTTTTGTCTTGTTTTTAAGTGAAATCCTGATATCCTACTATACAAGCCTTCTCTTTTGGCTCCTTTCTAAAATCTTGAGTAAATTTGATCTTTCTCACTAATGCCTAGATGCTCGTGCAGGGAGACTATTGTTTTTGAAACATTCAAAGAAGAGAACAATGAGAACATGAGTCATTGTACTCAAGACATACACGGCTTTTACAAACAGTTGCTTAACCCCCAAGCCTGCTAAGAAAACACCAATACTTAAAGACTGTTTACTTGAAAAATTACGTAGGCACTCACATGTCTCAGTTCTGCATTGGGCAGAAAAATAAAAGCAAGAGTGGGAAGTCATAGAGTTATCAGAAGACTCACAGCACTGGTTCTCAAACTTCGGCACGCATCAGAGTCACCAGGAGAGCAGATTAAAACCCAGATTGCTGACCCCGGCTCAGTTTCCGATTGAGTAGGTGAGGCAGGCTAACAAATTCCCAGGTGACTCAGGAGTGTCAGGCCACCTTTTGAGAACTGCTGGTTCACAGTGCTGTCACAGAAATCATTCCCTAGTCTTGTGTTTATCAGAATCTGTTCTTTGAAATGTTAACAGGTTTTATGAGAAAAGAAAAGAATGTTATGGTCAAATGGGTAAGGAGTAAAGAAAACAGTGTATTAAAAGAGGATTCTTTGGCTCGGCTCCTGTGGCTCAAGTGGCTAAGGCACCAGCCACATACACCTGAGCTGGCGGGTTTGAATCCAGCCCGGGCCTCCAAACAACAATGACAGCTGCAACCAAAAAATAGCCGGGCATTCTGGTGGGTGCCTGTAATCCCAGCTACTTGGGAGGCAGAGGCAGGACAATGGCTTGAGTCCAGGAGTTGGAGGTTGCTGTGAGCTGTGATACCATAGCATCTACCCAGGGCAATAGCTTGAGGCTCTGTCTCAAAGAAAAAAAAAGGAGAAGAGGATTCTTTTAGCATGAATCCTATGTACTCAATTTTGATATGAGGACAATCAATGACAATTAAGGACACAGTAGGGGTGGGGGAAGTGGAGAGCAGAGAGAGAAAGAAGGAGGGAGGGAAAGGAAGAGCAGAGAGGGAAGGAGGGAAGTGGGTGGGGTCTTGGTGTGTGCCACACCTTTTGGGGGCAAGACACTATTGCAAGAGGGACTTTGCCTAACAAATGCAATCAGTGTAACCTGATTTCTTATACCCTCAATTAATCCCCAAGGATTCTTTTGAGAAATTTATTGGTACCTCCCAACCAGGTTCATCTACCCACTGCTCAAGAGGAAGCCAATACCCAGAGACAGCAGAGTTTACAGCAAGGGAAAGAGTTTATTCCCCGGGCAGCACCTGTGGCTCAGTGAGTAGGGCACCGGCCCCATATACCAAAGGTGATGGGTTCAAACCTGGTCCCAGCCAAACTGCAAAACAAAAAAATAGCTGGATGTTGTGGCGGGCACCTGTAGTCCTAGCTATTTGGGAGGATGAGGCAAGAGAATCTCCTAAGCCCAAGAACTGGAGGTTGCTATGAACTGTGACGTCATGGCACTCTACCAAGGGCAACATAGTGAGACTCTGTCTCTAAAAGAAAGAAAAAAAAAAAAAAAAAGAAAGAGTTTATTCCCAATAGTACTAAGTGGGGAGATAGAAGGCATTTCTCAACTCTGCCTCCCAGAGAATTGGGGGGACAGTTTGGTGGGCATAGGATTAGGCAATCAGGGCCTGCTAATTGGCGGCTTGCAGGGTGGAGCCATCAGTCCTTTGGTGAGCTGCTGTCGGGGTGGGCCAGCTGATCCACTGGAATGCAGTACCTTGAGTGTGGGGGGGGGTGTCCAAGACCAGTTGAGTCAGTTTCGTGGTCTGGGTAGGTCCATGGCTGTACTGTAGGATTTGGAAGATATCTCAAAACCTACTCCTAGGTTCCAAATAGGTGATGTTCTATAAAGTTATGAATCTTTTTTTTTTTTTTTTTATTAGTATTATATAATAGCTTTGTAAATTAATGTGATCATGGGGCACCATACACTGGTTTTATACAGTTCGACACATTTTCATCACACTGGTTAACATAGCCTTCCTGGCATTTTCTTAGTTATTGTGTTCAGACAATCATATTCTGCAGTCACTAAATTTCACATGTACCCTTGTAAGATGCACTGCAGGTGTAATCCCACCAATCACCCTCCCTCTGCCCAATCTCCTCCCTCCCTTCCCTTCCTCTCCCTCTTCCCCATATTCTTAGGTTATAACTGGGTTATAGCTTTCCTATGAAAGCCATAAATTAGTTTCATAGTAGGGCTGAGTACATTGGATATCTTTTCTTCCATTCTTGAGATACTTTTCTAAGAAGAATATGTTCCAGCTCCATCCATGTAAACATGAAAGAGGTAAAGTCTCTATCTTTCTTTAAAGCTGCATAATAAGTTATGAATCTTTATAACTAACAACCATGCATGACCCTAGGGTAAAGAAGCAGAGGGAATAGTCATTATTATCAAGGAAATGAGCGGACAGTGGCTGATTATGATTATTATTTTAGCTAAGTTCGCAGAGTTTTAGGGTGTTTAGCTCTTGCCTTGCCTCCTTTATCAATTTGTAAGAGTGATTTCATTACTGTCTACACAGGCACTGCTTATTTACCTGGCTTTCCTATTCCAAGCCATGGTTTCCCAGAAAGATGGAATGGCAAACAATTTTATTGCTTATTCCAGGGAATTCTTAAAAATATATTAGTCCAAATACTAGACTACTCAGTTTACCCAGCTTAAAATAAATATCACTTTTCTGGGAAAACAGACTACATAGATCATTTACGCTTCTAGACTTCTTTGGAAACCCTGCCCTCACTCTACTTCCACCACTCCTAAACCATTATGTTACATATGTGTCCCATCCTAATCAAGCTCTGGTTTAAAATTGCTGCCTTGGGCAGTGCCTGTGGCTCAGTGAGTACGGTGCTGGCCCCATATACCAAAGGTGGATGGTTCAAACCCGGCCCTGGCTAAATTGCAAAGAAATTGCAAGGCTGAGGCAAGAGAATTGCTTTAGCCCAGGAGTTGGAGGTTCGTGTGAACTGTGATGCCATGGCACTCTACTGAGGGCGAAAAAGTGAGATTTTGTCTCTACAAAAAAAAGAAAATAAAATTGCTGCCTTAATCCAGATCCCCAAAATATCCTCATAAATATTGTGCCTTTGCTCTCGCCCTTCTGAGAAGCCACTGAGATTGTTATTTTTTTTGTTTTTCTTTTTGTTGAGATAGAGTCTCACTTTGTCCCCCTTGGTAAAGTGCTGTGGTATCATAGCTCACAGCAACTTCAAACTCCTGGGCTGAAGCGATACTCTTGCTTCAGTTTCTCAAGTAGCTGGGACTATAGGCCCCAACCACAATGCGGGGGATTTATTTTTTTTTTTTTTTTTTTTTTTTTTTTTGGTTTAGCATGCCTGGGCCAGGTTCAAACCCACCAGCCCTGGAACATGTGGCCAGTGCCATAACCACCGAGCAACAGCCCGAGACTGTTATGTTAACAATCTCCCTTACCTAACTAGCACTAAACTAAGCCTGCATTATCCCAGGGTTATCTTGGCAGCATTTGAAAGGAGCCAGCATTTAACCACCCATTGCCTGATTTCCTACACTAGGTTAGGTTACTCTTCTAATTCCTGTCTTCAAGCCAAGGCCTGAAAAATAGCGGACATGTCTGAATTAAAATATAATACTAAGTCCCTGACAACTGACCAAACACCTCTTGGCCAAAGGGACTTTGGAAAAACCTTAAACTGAGTTCCTAGCCAGGAAGGGAAGGGAATCATTATATTCCTTCCCTTTTGGAGTTTAGATTCAATAATTGACCAATATTAACGTTAAAATAGAAATTATAAGACTGAGAAAATAGGGCCGGGTAAGGTGGCTCATGCCTATAATCCTAGCACTCTGAGGCTGAGGCGGGTAGATTGCTTGAGCTCAGGAGTCTGACACCAGCCTGAGCCCAGAGTGAGACACCATCTCTAAAAATAGCCAGGTATTGTGAAAATAGCCAGGTGTTATGGGTGCCTGTAATCCCAGCTACTTGGGAGGCTGAGGCAAGAGGATCTCTGGAGCCCAAGAGTTTGAGGATACTGTGAGCCATGGCACTCTACCAAGGGTGATAAAATGAGACTTTGAATTAAAACAAAAAAAGACTGAGAAAACAGGTTCTTTGTGATAGTAAGATACTAAATTATTAATAAGACCAAAGGCAGGCTCAGCGCCTATTGCTCAAGCGGCTAAGGCGCAGCCACATACACCTGAGCTGGCGGGTTGGAATCCAGCCCAGCCCGCCAAACAATGATGGTTGCAACCAAAAAATAGCCGGACATTGTGGCCGGCGCCTGTAGTCCCAGCTATTTGGGAAGCTAAGGCAACAGAATCTCTTGAGCCCAGGAGTTGGAGGTTGCTGTGAGCTGTGATGCCACGGCACTCTACCCTGGGCGACAGCTTAAGGCTCTGTCTAAAAAAAAAAAAGGAAAAGAAAATTAAAGGAAAAAATGACCAAAGGCAATGCAGAGCATAGAATAAAGCACCTGGGAGTCATCAATTTGCTTAACAGATAACTTCCATTTGTATACTGCAGATTATCTTTGATTAACAGACTTCCTTACTTATCTTCACTTAAAATATTCCAAGTCTTTAGACAAAGCTTCTCCCTCCCTCCCTCCCTCTATCCATCCATCCATCCACCCCTCATCCTTTCCTTTCCTTTTTCCTTTCCTTTTCCCTTCCCTTCCCCTCTCCTCCCCTCCCCTTCCTGCCCTTCCTTTCCTTTCCTTGTCTCCTTCTGTCACCCCGGGTAGAGTGCCCTGGCTTAATAACTCACAGCAACCTCAAAGTCTTTTTTTTTTTTAAGAGACAGAGTCTCAATCTGTTGCCCTCAGTAGAGTGCCGGAACGTCACAGCTCACAGCAACCTTCAGCTCTTGGGCTTAGTGGATTCTCTTTCCTCAGCCGCCCCACCAGCCGGGACTACAGGTGCCCACCACAACACCTGGCTAAAACTCAAACTCTTGAGCTTGAGCAATCTCTTGCCTCTGCCTCCCAAGTAGCTGGGACTACAGGTGCTCGCCACAAACCTGGCTAATTTTTCTATTTTCTATTTTATTTTTATTTTATTTACTTATATGTATTTTTGAGACAGTCTTACTATGTTGCCCTCAGTACAGTGCTATGGCATCACAGCTCACAACAACCTCAAACTCTTGGGCTTAAGTGATTCTCTTGCCTCAGCCTCCTAAGTAGCTGGGATTACAGATGCCCACCACAACACCTGGCTATTTTTTTGTTGTAGTTGTCATTGTTGTTTAGTAGGTCCAGGCCGAGTTGGAACCCCTCAGACCCAGTGTATGTGGCTGCATCTCTAACCATTGAGCTACGGGCGCCAATCCTTTTTCTATTTTTTAGTAGAAATGCGGTCTCACTCTTGCTCAAGCTGGTATCTAACACCTGAGCTCAAGCAATCCCCCCACCTCAGCCTCCCAGGATGCTAGGATTACAGGCTTGAGGCACTGCGCCCGGCAGGACAAAGCTTTATTTCTCTAGCTAATTACAAATCAAAAAATCTTTGAACCCACCTGTAACCTGTAAGCCCCTGCTTTGAGTTGATTCACCTTTGCAGGCGGAACCAATGCGTGCCCTCCACAGACTGATTTATGATTTTACTTGCAATTCTCGTCTTCCTAAAATGTATGAAACCAAACTGGAGAGTTGGATGAGTAGTGGGGGGGTGGGGGGTGTCCCAGAGAGCCCCCGAGCAGCCCCACCACCACCACTGGCCTGGTTACTATGACACGTCCGGAGAAGCCGCAGCTGCCGGAGCCGGCCCCAGTCACGGTCACCGCAACCTTGAGCAGCGAGGCAGAGACCCGGCAGCTGCCACCATTGCCGCACCCCGCACCCTCAGCGCTGCAGACACCAAGCCCAGCACCACCCACAGCGCTCAGGGAGCCGCGCCCAGGCGGCCTCACATGGGTGGCGCCTGCGGGTGGGGACAAGAAGATCATCGCAAGGAGGATTTGGGGAACAGTAAAATGGTTCAATGTAAGAAACGGGTATGGTTTCATCAACAGGAATGACACCAGGGAAGATGTATTTGCACACCAGACTGCCATAAAGAAGAATAACTCCAGGAAGTCCCTTTGCAGTTTAGGAGATGGAGGGACTGTGGAGTTTGACGTTGTTGAAGGAGAAAACGGAGTGGAGG
>CAUYPK010134335.1:0-22612 GCA_963574355.1 Loris lydekkerianus
AGTTCGACTACGCGCTCGGAGATCGCTCCTCAGAGGTCCCTCCTCAGAAGCAGCATAACAAAATCCAAACTTGGCAAAGAGCCACAGTATACAAAATAATGATAAGAGGCCAAGAGCCGAAATTCATTTTGGCCGGGAGCCGCATGCGGCTCTAGCCGTGTGTTCGCCACCCCTGCCTTGGATGATTCTGAATTCACTATCTGTGCAAGGCCTAATAAAGAACAAATTGAAAGATATCAGTACTTTCATTCGTATGAACCTATTTGTTTGTTTTACCTTATGTCTAATCCAAATTAGCACTGACTATGGATGAGTAACTATTACAAATGGCTATTGTAGGGCAGAGCTGAGAGGCAACACTTCTGAACTTCAACCTTCTCCCAAAACCTGTTTCAATAGCCCTGCAGTTATTAATTCTATTCTGCGACTCTATTACCAAAATCCAAACCAGTGGGTGCAAAAAGAAACTTTGTGCCTCTGAAAAATCAACATTTTGTTACTCAATCCAAAAGATTGCTTCTTAGCCAAGGGTCTGATCTGCTGTTTTAATAATTCCAAAAGACCACTGCTCCTTTTAAAAGAGTGCTGTAACTTCAGGCACTTGTGACAAAACCTGGGTGAATTATTAGACAATTTTATGCTGGTTTGCAGAGTGATTAAAATAAGTGGCCTTGAATGATAGCATATGTTATAAAGAGATGGGGCCTTTCAGTTATAAAAGATGTATCAATCAGGGGAAAGCAAATACAAATTAAAGTTTGATGAGCAATTGGATATTAATTGGTACTAACTCTGCTTTTTATGTCACTTTGATGTGGAGTGGATCATAAACATGGTAAGCGATACTAATAATGTATATTCACTTCAATACAACTTTATGACTCCATTTATTAAAAAAACCAATATTGAGATTGAGTTGTGAGCGCACTGGTGTGCACTTTTCCCATTGTATACCTTCCTCTAACTCTTGCCGTGCAGGCTCTCAGCCGCAGCCTGCAGGGAACATTGCAGTTGGTTAGACATGTTAAGAGTCATTGCCTGGTTTTTTTCTTTATGCATCTATGTGTCAATTCTAAATTATAACAGAAGCAAGAATAACAACAAACATAGGCTTTATATTTTTTCCTAGAGTTCTTTTTACAAGGTGCCTGCTTTTTACTGAATTTAGACCACGGTAGAGTGCCGTGGTGTCACAGCTCACAATCTCAAGGGAAGGATGTCATCTTGACGTCATTGAATGCCCCCTAAATAGACGCTGTAATATGGACCTATAAATAGATATGTTTATGTAAAATAGAATCCAACATGTTTTATCTCAAATATAAAAGTAATTTTTTCCAATTATGAAAATACAAAGGTGACACATTATCATTATAATAATAAAAGAAAAGCTATCATTTTACAAATGAAAACAGGAGCTTGTTTTAATCAGTTTACAACAAGGATAATCAGTTTCATGTGCCCTTTTCTCCTTTAACAATCCATTTGGACAATTTTTAAAATTGTATATGATCTGGATTCATTGTCCAGTTCTGCCATTCTTCACTGTGTGATCCTGGACAAGTCACTTAATCTCTCTGCACTTTAATTTTCTTATCTGTAAAATGGGCACAATAACATATAACCTTAAAGATAATGATAAAACTAAATGAGACTTTTTAAAAAACATTCTGTAAAACTATTATTTAACATTTAGCACTATGCCTGACATGTCTTCAAAAAGTTAGCTATTTTGATTATGACAATATTGTTTATAATGGGTGGAGTCTATTTAATTGTATTACCCAATATTGTTTATAATGTGTGGAGTCTATTTAATTAATTAATTTATTTATTATTATTTTTTTTTATTGAGACAGCATCTCACTTTGTTGCTCTTGGTAGAGTGCCGTAGTGTCACAGCTCACAGCAACATCAAACTCTTGGGCTCAATGATTCTCTTGCCTCAGCCTCCCGAGTAGCTGGGACTACAGGTGCCCACCACAAGGTCCAGCTATTGTTTTCATTTGTTTGTTTGTTTTTATTTGTTTAGCAGGCCCGGCTGGGTTCAAACCCACCAGGCCTTGGTGCATGTGGCCAGCGCCCTAACCACTGAGCAACAGGCCGAGCTACCTGTAATTTATTTAATCCATTTGCTATCGCTGGTGTTTCAGGTGGACACCAACATTTCTCATTACTACCTGGCATTATTACCTTGAGATAAATCTTTAGGGGCCTGCATGGTTAAGAAAACATTTAAGAAATACAGCTCCTCTTTCTTGCAATGCTTGCCATGACCTAGAGTTCAAGCACAGCCATGCGGGAGTTCCTTTAGTGCTACACTGGAGGCGCCACTTCTGTGTAACAAATTCTACTAGTTTGCTTTGTTGTTTTGTTTTTGAACCAACCACAATTTGCCTTTAGTTTGGTGAAATATAACCCAGTTTGGAGCTAGGCTAAATACTTTCTTGAGATCCTTGGGAAGAGCAAGAGGACATTGTGTTGCTCTTGGGGAAGAAAGCTTTGCCTACTCTGGATGTCAGAACAGGGTAAACAGAGATGTGCATTTGCTTTTTCTTTTCTAGAAGGAAACCTAACTATTAATTATGCTAAAGCCCTCAGGGAAGTATTTCACTGGGCTATTTGCCTCAGAACCTATATTTTTATTGTCCAACCATTAATTGGAACAGGTTATTTAAAAGGGATGTACATTAATAAATAGCAAGGGTGGGAACTAAAAACTACACCAGGGTAAAGGTTCCACTGTGCACACATCAAGTCAGAGGAGACCCCCAGCAGGCAATGAAAGGGACTCCTTTACAAAGTAGAAGGAGGAAAGAGGTTAAGTGCAGAAATTGGAGGGATGCTTGTGTTTTGGATCTATTTAGTTAAAAGGCAGCTTTGTGTACAGAATGAGAGAAACAGATCATAGAACAGGCACCTTGTGACATAAGGCCCTTAGCAAACAAAAGACATGTGTTGCATTTCAGGAAAATAGCTTTTCTTTTATTGCCAGGGACTCAAATGTCATCATTTTCCCTCCAAAGTAAATGGCCTATTTTTAAAATAGACAGAAAGTCCCTGCTCCTCATATCTGTTCTTAATTCAAGAAATATATCTAACTGTATTCTAACAAGAGTCAGTCTCAGAAGAAATTAATGAGGAGCATCCATTAATTATTTATGCCCTGAAACAGTAGGTCTGCTAATGTTTCTGCTAATCACCAAAGCTAAACAGATGTATCTTCATAAAGACATTCTCGAAGAATAGAATGAGTATGAAAGAGGCACAAATAGAAAAAATATGCATATATAGCAACGGCAGGAAATAATAATGGTGAATGCATCTCTGCACCCAAGACAATGTTTGTTAAAACTGAAAGGCTCAGTAAAATTGTCAGTGCAAGACTGCTCCTGATTTCTAATATTTAAATATTATATCAAGCAATAATAATAGGAGTTGAATTTGGGGGGCTTAAACTAATGCTATCAGATGAAAAGAATTAGCCTCCCACTCTTTAAAACAGTATTTAGAAAGCTGCCCAATTTCCATAACCATCGTAAAAGCAGCTTCTTCCATGGACATTGAATGAATGGGAAGGTTGCAAATTTTAACATCATTATACACAAATCCAAAATGATTAACACTCTCATTTTTACCTTTGTCCAAATTTGTTTAGAGTAAAATCTGTCCCTTTTTTTTTTGAGATGCAAAGAGAGTCCTCCCTGAAGTTCTGTGAGCTGTGGTGTGGAGCAGTCAGATGAGGATATTTCTGAGAGCCAGGCCATCTGGACTTAGCAAGCTTGGTAACCTAGCAAGAGAATCTCTCAGTACCTCAATTTCCTCATCAAGAAAATGGGAAATCAGGTGGCACCTGTATGTAGCTCAGTGGGTAGGGCACTGGCCACATACACCCAGGCTGGTGAGTTTGAACCCGGCCTGGGCCTGCTAAACAACAAAGACAACTGCAACAACAACAAAAAAATAGCCAGGCTTTGTGGCAGGCACCTGTAGTCCCAGCTACTTGGGAGGCTGAAGCAAGAGAATCACTTAAGCCCAAGAGTTTGAGGTTTCTGTGAGCTGTGACGCCATAGCATTCTACCAAGGGGGACCAAGCGAGACTCTGTCTCAAAAAAAAAAAAAAAAAGGGAAATCAGAGTACCCATATAAAGAAGGTTATAAAATGAATTCTTAAGACAGCCCAAAACATATGCTTGGTTTTGTGAATTACTATCATATTATTATTATCAAGACAGCCGTACTGTGGTCAGTTTAAGAGAATGGGGTATTTTACATGGATTCACATTTTGTACAACCCTAGCATTCACAATGGAGTGACAGTGACCAGCTCCACCTGGCCTCCTAACTCATAGTGCCCATCAGATACTCCTCACAATTCTTTAGATAGAACGCAATTCCCTTCATGTTCTAAGGAAGGTTTGCAGGATGATTGGAATCAACTCAATGACTGTAATGGGGGTCACAGAGGATGTGGTTTGCTAACCTTATCCTTTCCAAGGTGTTCTGCCCACCCCAAACCTTGCTAGAGACTGGGGATTAGATCCTTTCAAGGGCACTTGCAGCACTAAGATTTTGTATCCAAATTCACAGGGGATATTCCTTACCCTTGTTTGAGAAGGTCACCAATGTCCTGGCTGCCAAATTATGTGTCATCAATATGTGGCGTGATCCTAAGAAGCACTTCCCCTGACAGAGTTAACTGAAAAAAAAATTTTTTTTTTTTGAGACAGAGTCTCATTTTGTTGTCCTCAGTAGAGTGCTGTAGCATTACAGCTCACAGCAACCTCCAACTCTTGGGCTTAAGCGATCCTCAGCCTCCCAAGTAATTGGGATTACAGGCACCCACCATAATGCCCGGCTATTTTAAGAGACAGGGGTCTCCCTCTGGCTCAGGCTGGTCTCAACTCATGAGCTAAGTCAATCCACCTTCCTGGACCTCCCAGAGTGCTAGGATTACAGGAGTGAGCCACCACACCCAGTGCCTTTAACTGAAGAAATTTAAATATGTATGTGTACACACACACACACACACACACACACACACACACACACACGGGGGAGAAGGTATCTCTACTCAGGCCTCTGTCTAGGACTACTGAGTTAGGATCCTCAAAGCTGGAACCACGCAACCTGTATTTTTTAAACAACTCGCTAGGAGCCCTCAGGTGCATAGTCTGATTTCAGAGCTACTGTTCAAAGGCATTGACTACCAACATGTTGTGTCATGGCACAAAGCTCCACTTACAAACCAAACCCAATGTGTCACTTCTATGTTTTATTAAACATTTTTCTGTGTCACTTCTATGTTTTATTAAACACCAGGACCTGCCGGGCCATGTAACTTTTTTCTGTACACAGACTGGCTGACTTGCGAGAGCTCCTGGGCTGCGCTGCACATTGTATTCAGGCCTTTCTGCTGACAGTGGCCTGTTTCTAGTTCCCTCTCCACACATCGCAACCGGCAGCATGTGCTTACTTGCTGCATGATCTATAAAAACACAAAGCAAATATTCTGAAAGAGAATCACAAACAGTTTATAAACCAAAAAATGAAAAAAGGTCAAGAGTAGATGTAAATATTTTGATGATTCCCCACGCTGGTGATAGGTAGGTGTTTTGTACCACATCATAGAGGATTGTACTGCTCACGGGATCTGCCTATGCACATATTCAAAATTATGATGTCCAGACTGCTTGTTAACTGATCTTCACAAAGTTTGGCTTGGGTATTTTTATTCTAGGGAAGACACTACCACCTTTGAAAAGCAATGTCCAGAATTGCACCCATTGCTAAAATATTTGCAGAGTATTTTAAGTAACAATTAAACCAGCTAGTGGGAGAAAAGGAAAAAATTAAATGGCTATTCCAGAATTTCTCTGGAAATCGTTTCTGATTATTTGGAAAAAGGAGGTAATTCTCATAAAAATCTGTACTTCTAAGGTTATGCAAAGTCAGCTTGTATTGGGATTCAGCAAGGGTGTTTCCTTTCTGCTTATCATAGAATTTGGTATACTTCTGAAAGAAATGTGCAGATGACATTCATTTGTTCCTGACATGATGCAGTAGGTGATACGTTTTCCAAAAATTCTTTAAGTTTCAATAAAAAAATTCTGTTAAGTTGCTTTTTTGTATTACTACCAATGTATGAAGTGGAAATGACACATTTCCCATATGAAAGCCAAAACTTTCAGGTAACTTGTGATCTCATAGTAGAAAGTATTGTAACAGGGCTGCGCCTATGGCTCAGTGGGTAGGGTGTGGACCCCATATACCAAGGGTCATAGGTTCGAACCCAGCCCCTGCCAAACTGCAACAAAAGAAATAGCTGGGCATTGTGGTGGGCACCTATAGTCCCAGCTACTTGGGAGACTGAGGCAAGAGAATCACCTAAGCCCAAGATCTGGAGGTTGCTGTGAGCTGTGACACCACAGCACTTTATCAAGGGCGACAAAGTAAGACTATCTTAAAAAAAAAAAAGAAGAGAAAAGTATTATAACAATGTAAACGTTTGAATGATTACATGATCTTTAGGTTTGTTGCCTGAAAAAAAAGTACTGTGTTGATTATAAGACAGGCTTATTTTTTTCCTACATGTGCTTTAATTACCAGAAAAAAGCCTCTTTACTCCATGTTTCAGATCTAGTCCAAATAAAGCCATTATCAAAACTATCACACCTGCTATCCTGTTTTGATTTTAAATTCGAAGAACAACTTTGCCTCTGGCTTCTAGCCCTCACATTAAGTAAATCACTCCAACAATAGAAAGAAGAATAATGCAGAAAGTGGAGAGCTGCAACTCCCTGTGAATTAAGCACAGTGCCCTTGGCCGTCCCTGGGAAGAAATATGTTGCCACGCCCTCCTTTTTTCCTAAGGGGAATCCTTTACTACTGGGAATGGTTTAAAAAAAAAAAAAAAAAAAATTAGGTTTCTTTGAGGAGAGCCCATATTCTAAGGAGGTATAAAATAAAATCTGTCAAGGAAGAAAAAGTCTCTGGTCACTTTCATTAGTGGCGTTGGAAGTTAGAGAAAGAAGCAAGCACCGCAAAGATTCATCGTTTCCAGGTAAAATGTGTGTGCACTTTCCATTTGAGTGTTTGAAACATTTTTATCTTCCAGGATGCTCAATAAATCAATATATTTGCTTAAATAGTCATAAGAGAGCCTACTACAAAAAGAAGTGTTTAATAGTTTTAATAACAGGCTCGGCACCCATAGCTCAGTGCCTAGGGTGCTGGCCACATACACCAGGGCTGGTGGGTTTGAACCAACCCTGGCCTGCTAAACTACAATGACAACTACAACAATAAAAAATAGCTGGGCATTATGACAGGGGCCTGTAGTCACCGCTATTTGGGAGGCTGAGGCAAGAGAATCGTTTAAGCCCAAGAGTTTGAGGTTGCTGTGAGCTGTGATGCCACGACACTCTACCCCAGGTCGACATAGTGAGACTCTGTCTCAAAAAACAACAACAACAAAAAACTAGTTTTAATAACATGATTCTTTTCACAGTATGTATTATTTGGATGACAATTTTATAAAAGTTACAAGATGGAGAAAATGACAACTTACTTTTAAGTGTTTTTCTGCCTTTTATCCAGAAATACAAAATCCACGAATGATTTGTGCTGTTATTTCACAAATTTTGTACTAATGACATTATCTATTTAGTAGGTAGAGTGAGACTCTGTCTCAAAAACAAAACAATAAACCATACTGCCTTTAATTCACCTCATGGCTACGTGTAATGTGCACTTACAATTGCTAAGGATTAGAAAATGTCGTTACCTAGAGTCTAGCTGTCTTTATCTAGTTGATTATTGTGGTATACAGTATTATAGAAATATAGAGGTGCAAACTCAGGTATGAAGTATCATTCCTTTCTCTTTTCTCCAGGATTGATAGCATATATATTTGGGCATTTCCACAAGATTTAATAACTAGGGTACAAAATTCAATTGTAGTTGAAAATAACTCCTTTTAGACAAGTTGACAAAGCTTGGATCTACTAATAGTGATGTACATTTCATGAAGTACTCAGTGAGATCTCATTTAACACTTTTTGCGATCCTGGGAACATTAAATGGGTACTAATATTACAACACCCATTTTCTAGTAAACAGACTTCCAAAGACTAAGAAATTAATCCCAGCTCACATCAGTAGCAAGAATCTTGATGTACATATAGTATCAAGCAATGGTTAAAAGCCCTACTTCAGGTCAGAGATAACATGTTTTTAATTCCTGCCTTTGCTTTGAGACTATTGAGTACAACCTCTCTATGCCCTTGTATGAAAAAGGAAAAATAGCATATCTCGCAGAGTTGCTGAAAGGCTTATATAATTTTTAAAAACCACTCAGCACAATGAGTCACATGCTACATAATGAAATGGTAGACAATATTATTTTGATCATGAGGTTGGGGCTGTATTGAGCATTGCATGGCTGAGGAACGCTCAAATTGGAGAATGAGCCACCTATACCAGCTCTGTGGACCCTCAGAGTTCTGCTTGCCTCCCTCTCTCAGATCAAGAATACTGACAATTAAAAGTACTACATGAAAATGATACCATGCTTGGCTCGGCACCCATAGCTCAGTGGTTACAGGGCTGGCCACATACACTGGGGCTGGAGGGTTTGAACCTGGCCTGGGCTAGCTAAAACAATAGTGACAACTGCAACAAAAAATAGCCAGCATCTATAGTCCCAGCTTCTTGGGAGGCTGAGGGAAGAGAATCACTTAAGCCCAAGAGTTTGGGGTTGCTGTGAGCTGTGATGCTTACAGCACTCTTACCCAGGGCAACACAGTGAAACTGTCTCAAAAAAAAAAGAAAGAAAGAAAGAAAGAAAGAAAGAAAGAAAGAAAGAAAGAAAGAAAGAAAGAAAGGAGCCATGCTTAAAGAAATCAAGTCTCAAATTTTAAAAAAACATAGGAAGCAACCTGGATATAATAGCTTTCACAATTCTCTAAGTTTATAATCATTTAATGGTTCTTAGCACCATTAAAATTGACTGTGGTGAAATGAAATGAAAACTAACCAAATAAAAGACAGAGATGGATCGTTCATTACCCCTCCTGCTTCTTCATTGACTCATTTGCTCAACAGTTATTAAAAGGCTTCTGTGTGAAAAATATTTTGCCCTGTCTCATCCAATATGTTTTATTATTTTCTTATTTATGGCACACACCAACAAAAATCCATTGTATTTCCGGATAAGAATGGTAAAAGATGACTCTACTAAAATGTTGAATACAAGCAGAATTCATTGCACTTTTATTTTAAATGTGCACATTTTCTTTGGATTTTGATTCATACAGGTCACAAAGAAAGGGGAACAAATGAAACCATCTTCTGTAACCAACTCTGCCACCCTAACTCTAGGAGCGTGAAACCACTGCGGGTGATAACCTACACCTCCAAATGAATAAAAAGGCAGTCCTGGGGCAGCGCCTGTGGCTCAAAGGAGTAGGGCAATGGCCCCATATGCTGAAATGGCGGGTTCAAACCCAGCCCCTGCCCAAAACTGCAAAAAAAAAAAAAAAAAAAAAAAAAGGCAGTTCTGCTGTGTTGCAAGAGGCAAAATATGATATGCAGCTGTTTTTACCAGCCATGTTGAAAGTTTTCTGAACATGTCTGAATGTAACAGTTATGTTCTTTTTTCTAGGTAAGGCCATATCTGAGAAATTGATAGGTGTCTACAATTCACAAATAGCTTTCCAAAAATATGAGGGACTCATGACAGCAGCTTTCCTTAAAAATTCTTATTTTTTTCTTTTTTCGGGGGGGGGGAGGAGTGTGCCCATAGCTCAGTGGTTAGGGCACCGGCCACAAGCTCTAGGACTGGTGGGTTTGAACCCCACCCTGTCCTGCTAAATAAACAACAACAAAAAATAGCCAGGCGTTGTGGTAGTCCCAGCTACTAGGGAGGCGGAGGCAAAAGAATCGCTTGAGCCCAAGACTTTGAGGTTGCTGGGAGCTATGATGCTACAGCACTCTACCAAGGGTTACAAAGTGAGACTCTGTCTCAATTAAAAAAATAAAAGAGTTCTTACGTAAGTAAATCCTTAATCCTAGATTTTAATATTTTACTTTAATCTTAAAAGACTATTAGTTTTACCTGATTCATCAGTAATATTCACTTGAAAATTTAAAACTAAGAGTGGATAAAATGTCTTTGACATACTTGAGTCCTCAAGAGACCACAAAGAGCCATTCTATTGAGATGACTCCAAATAATCTTCACATGAATGGCTAAAGTGCAGAAATGCATAATTTATTAGGATTTAAATAAATCAAGGCGAGAAGTACTTTAAAGTTATTGGTAGAAAATTTTCAAAAAATAAAGATACAATTCTAAGAAATTAGGTTTTATGTACAAAATCTTCCTTCTCTATCTTTAATATTTCAAAGCAAATATGTTGACAATTCTTTAATAACAGTATGCATGCTTTTTTAGCAGTCGAAAGTAAAATTTTTTAAAAAACACATGACACAATTCAATTTTGCTTTTAGGGGGAAACATCTTTCTTTTTTCTTTTTTTCTTTCAGTCACAACCAGGAATGTCATTGGAAACCCCTTTCTTAAAACATGTACTATGTTGGCTCAGTGCCTATAGTTCAGTGGTTAGGGTGCCAGCCACATATACTGAGGCAGGCAGGTTCGAACGTGGCCCGGCTACTAAATGACAACTGCAACAAAAAAATAACTGGGCGTTGTGGCTGGCGCCTGTAGTCCCAGCTACTTGGGCGGCTAAAGCAGAAGAATTCCTTAAGTCCAAGAATTTGAGGTTGCTGTGAGCTGTGGACTCCATGGATTTGTACCTGGGTGGATATAGGGACTGTCTCAAACAAAAGTACTATGTTGCCAGCAGAATGTTACAATCATTGTCTTTTGTATCAGCAATTTCTATTATACAATTATTACACTGGAAATATTTCCCAGGGCTCCAAAATTATCAAGAATAAAAAATCTTTCCGTTGAACTTATTAGAACATGCCTAGTTTTCTCATGAGCTGTCAAAGAATTTAAAAGTTCCCTTTCCCCTAAGGCTGCTTACATCTTTTCTTTTTCTTTTAATGACAATTATCATCATAACAACTACTAGACAATAAACATTTCCTAGTTGCCAAAATAGCAAAAATTACAAGTCCACAAGAATTTAGAATGACCTTACAAAGAAATCTGAACATGTAGAAAACAACTCCATAAACAGAATGACAGGAACACTGGTTTTATTCACTAAGAATGTATTTTTTAAAAATCTGTGGCATGAACATAACTATAAATGAACACTGCTATTCTCAGCACTTTCTGTCTATAAAATTCAGTATACTATATGAAAACATCATTAAATTAAAGCATGTAAACTTACTTATGTACAACATGATTTTTTAAATGCCAAGGTTAAAAGGAAGAAGGCACCAGAAATATTGAAAAACACAAAGCAGCAAGGTAGAAATACTGCAAGATTATCATAATTCAGTTTGCTACAGGGAAAATATTTAAGATAAAATTGAAAATAAAATAAACATAGGTTATGATGTAGCCAAATTATTGTGGAATGTTATAAAATTGTCTGGTTGTACATTGTGGAGGTCACAGAAAATTATTACTTTAAAATGTTTCTCCACAAATTAGCATAAATAAACACCATTCTCATGGTTTCCAATATGCTACCTAAAAACATGGTGTTACTCCCCAAGGGAGTCTAGTTCCATTCCAAGGCAGATGAGACAGATGGAGCCAGAACAGCAGTGTTTGACAGACACTAATAAAAAAGAACAGTGACATTCTACAGAGTTGCAATATTCCGTTTTATTAGAGCAGGAGAGCGCAGAGCTTAAGAATGAGCTCTGGAGCCAGACTGATGTTCAAATCCTGATCCCACCACTACAGGTTGTGTTACCTCAGGGAAGCCACTTTATCTCTCCAAAATTGTTGTCATTGCTGAACAAAGAAATCCAGCACCTTCCTCAAAGGCTGTTGTAATCACAGAATGTAGGCAAACTACTCAGCCCACCACCTGGATCAGTTTGCATTCAATATATTCCAGTTATTTTTAATTGAGTTTAAAATTATGAACCAGTTTAAATGAAAATACTTGTCTGATACCATGTTATTATATGAAAGTCAGGTTTTATTGCATAAGGAATTCCAAAAGTAAAGTATACAAACAAGAAGACAGAAAGATTGGAATGTACAAATAACTTATTATTTCTGTGGTTAGGGTGCTGATTTCATTACTTTGCAGATTTAATGGTTTCTTTCTATGGATTTCTGAAGATACTGCAACATTGTCATGGTCATGTTCCCAATCTTCTCTTCACATTTTAGAAACTAGAAAAGTTCAGGCTTCTATAGAAGAGACAAATGGCATGTTTGCCCAAGATTAAATAAAGTGACACAGATGGGTAACTGTTTCTTAGACAGGGATTTATCTATTTCTTATAGTTCTTATGTAAACTTACAAAAGTATGTTTGCAAAGAGTGACATTCAATTGGCACAATGTTAGAATATGCACAATTTTCTAACAGATCAAAATTGGCTTTTTTTTTTTTTTTTTTTTTTTTTTAGGCAGTCTCATTCTGTTGCCTAGGCCAGAGTACCAGGGCATTAGCCTAGTTCACAGCAACCTTCTGCTCCTGGTCCCAAGCAATTCTCCTGCCTCTGGCTCCTGAGTAGCTGGGACTATAGGCACCTGCCATCTTGCCTGGCTATTTTTTCCTATTTCTAAGGGTCTCCCTCTTGCTCAGGCTGTTTTAAACTCCTGAACTCAAGGGATCCTCCTGTCTCAGCCTTTCAGACTGCTATCATCACAGGTGTGAGCCACCATGCCCAGCCTCAAAATTGGTTTTGAATAGTTGATGACTACGATGAACAAGTACAAAATTAAATTCAAAGCCAAATAATCTTTTATTGATTTAAAGACCTTAAATAATCATAGTTGTATGGACTTCACAGCCAGTTTTTTTTTTAAATATCAGAATAATTTCTGCATAGTGACTTGAATTACATAAGAATTAGCACCAATATACCAATATTCCACTTCTTCCCAGGACAAATAACAAAAATATAAAACTGTAGGCAAGTTAAAAAAAGTCACTCAGAAGTTGTCTTTTTTTTTTTTTTAATTTAAAACACCTTTCATGTTCAAGAAAGAGCATCAAGTAATTAGTTAAGAAGTTAATGTACACATTATTTTCACTTTTTAGACTAAAGGTCAACTTCAGACTCCAGACTATTTTTCCAAGCAAAATATAGAACATAAAGTTATAACATTTTATACTCAAAACAGTTAACTAGGATGTCACAAGCAAAGTGATTTAAAAATGTAGTCTACCCTGCAAGGTAGTGTTCCAAGAACTTTCATCTTCTAGAATAAAAATGTAAGGTGCATATTGGGTAGTAGGGGTATTGTTGTGTTTATTTTCATTTGTTTGTTCGTGTATGCTGGGTAATACAGATGCATTGTGAGACACAATGCAAAATGTGTCTCACTGTGAGTCGCTGTCAAAGATTCAGTTGCCTTCTGGAGCCCTCTACAGGCTCTAAATGTTACAAACTTAAATTCTACAGTAAAATAAATAACTTTACTGTTAAAGAGCAGTTCAGAACTAGTAATCAATAATTTATGCAGGAAGGCATGTTTACATAGATAAATAGGTAGCACTTGGTCTAAGAACTCAAACTGAACATGTGAGAAGCCTCAATCTTAAAGCCAAATCATCCTCAAGAAACAAAATTTTATGGCAAGGTCTGTGTTAGCCCTTCTATTGAATTCATAATTGGAAGAAATGTATCAGTATCTCACAAAAGTAGCAGTCTGGGGGGAAACTAAGAAAAAGTAAAATCACAAAGAATTTAGAAAATTGTTAATAAAACATTCATCTTTATATGGTTTTTACAAAGTAGTGTTAAGAATTTAATCAATAAAAATATGGCCAAGCTTTTGCCCCTACGCTCTCACAAAGAACTGAATAAAGAACAATTTTGAACAATCAAGTGGTAAATCATTATCCCAATTCCAAATATTACTTTTAAAACTAATGGATCACTGTATCAAAGTAGTAGTACTCTATGAATGGTTAGAAAACTGCAATGGTGTAAGAAATACAGGCTTATTTTCATCCAAAACAACCTAACAGGCTGTTAAATTATGGCCTACTTTCTTTGCTGCTCTTTCTTTTACAAAGGAAAAGAGAATTTAACATAAATACAAAGAAAAAGTGACATGAATGTTTATCATGCTTATTTTAAAGACATCACTAACACCAAAAACAAAAAAATCTGTTTGCAGAAGCTTTAGATGTATACTACAAATCTCTCTCAAACAATCAGTAAACACTTTTCTGAACTTCATTTCACCTGTATCTAGTCACCTATGCCAGAGTGGATCACAGAAAAGGTTAAAAGGCCAATGGCAGATCATCCTGTTGAAAGGTGATCTCTTGGCAATCAAATCAATTTAGTATAAATAAGGGTCATTTAAAATACATGCAATAGCAGTATATAGACTTTTTGGTCTTTGAGACTAAAACTGAATACATTGAGGTCTGCCCTGCAAGATAATGGTCAATTTGGTCCAAAGCAATCCTGACTCGTCATCCAATATACCACACACTGACACACAAAATCATACTTGTGGAGAACCCTCAAAGAACTCAAATTAGACTTCCCATTTATCCTGCAATCCCATTACTAGGCATCTACCCAGAAGGAAAAAAATCCTTTTATAAGGACATCCACACTAGACTGTGTATCGCAGCTCAATTTATAATAGCCAAAATGTGGAAACCACCTAAATGCTCACCAACCCAGGAATGGATTAACAAGCTGTGATAAATGTATACCATGGAATGCTATTCAGCCATTAAAAAAGATGAAGACTTGGTATCTTTTGTATTATTAACCTGAATAGAGGTGGAACACATTCTTCTAGGTAAAGTATCACAAGAATGGAGAAGAATCCAGTCCTCAACTCTAATATGAAGGCAGTAGATGAGCTAATACCAGGGGTGTGGTAGGGGAGAGATAGCAGAGAGAGGAGAGAGAAGAGGGAGGGGGAGGGGGACACGGTGTAAAGCACACCTCTTGGAGGCAGGACACAAGTGTAAGAGTGAGTTTATCTAACGAATGCGATCAGTGTAACCTAGTTCTTTGTACCTCAAAGAATCCCAAACAATAAAAACAAAATCATATCTGTGTTTATTATAACATAACTAGATTCTGACTAGATTATATGCTGGGGTTCATGACTCAAATTTTGTCCTTGGCTTTAGCACAATTTACATCAAAATCTACAAAAAAAAATCACAAAAAATCATTTTCTGTTAATGAGCTCCACTTTAATAAGGCATTTAACTTAAACAGATGGCACTATGTTCAGAATTATGCCTGACCCCTCCAAAAAAGACCCAGAACTAATGTTTATTATAAATATATACAGGACCAATTATAATCAACTCAAAACAAATGGTCACACACAACTTACTTTCCATTTACAAAAACGCAAACTAAAAATTACTATTTGAATGACCCTTCTTGAACCACACACAATCATTTGAAGGGGAGTTTTATAAGAATAACTTTCTTTTTAAGTTTTATTTATTTTTTAGAATCAGGATCTATGTTGCCCAGGCTGGTATCAAACTCTTGACCTGAAGTAATCCTCTCTCCTCAGCCCCTTAAATAGCTGGGACTATGGGTATGTACCACCATGCCCAGCTAAGAATATTAATTTTTAAAATGAGAACACAGGAGCCCAAATGATCCACACTTCCCTTTCCTATTACTACCCAGCCCGTATTGTGTAAGATCACTGTTGGAGAGTGGTTAAAAACTAGCACTCAATAATTTACGCAGGAGTACATGTTCATAAAGATAAATATGCAGTGTTTGGTCTAAGAACTCAAGCTGAATATGTGAGCAGCCTCACTCTTGAAGCCAAACCATCCTCAAGAAATAAAATTTCCTGTTATGCCTTACAAATCTTCATCATTTAAGATTCATGAATCTTTAAATCATCCCTTCCAGGTGTTCTTTCCTTCCTCCCTGTTATACCTATGGAAAGTGTCCTTCCTAATGTTAGCAGGCATAATAAATATTCTCAAGATAACATTAAAATAATTGCTTTCACAAAATTATTTTGTGGTTTATATCTTGGATACCAAGACCCATCTATGAACAAAAAAATGTGGCTATCAAAGGTTACTTAGACGTAGCACTTCAATACCCTGCTTTTTCATTCTTTAGACTACCCTGTTGAGAAAGTTACCCCACTGAATATTTAACAGCCAATGACTTTGAACCCAAACTTCACTGAGGAACACTCACTCACATACATGAACCCAACACAGAACACACACACATAAGCACTGCTACTCACTCTCTGCTCACAATCAAGCATACACACACATTTTCTTTCTTTCCAGAACAATCCAGAATTACAGCTCTTTCGGTGATTGTTATAATTTTTGGAATGGTTCATAAATTTTCCAAATTCTTTTAAATTTGTGATACTTTCATCTTTTTTTTCCAATTGTGAACCATTCCATATTGCATCTTTATTGCAAAAGTCAACATGCTTCTTAGAAATTCAGATTGTAATTGATAAAACAAACATTACATATATGAATTTAAATGTATAAACAGTTAGAAATTCAACAATATCTCCTATTATACTATTACACAAGTTCACAATTTTGTAAAAACTATAATACAGGCATACTATACATCAAGAGGAACCACTATTCCTTTTCACATGATTTTTGTTCTTTTTTGAAATAATGATCCATTACCATGGACCTTTTTTTACTTTAACAAGACTGTTTTCCAATTTATCATCTTAGCTGGTAACAACATTTCCTTAATGTTACATGAAGAAATTGAGGGAAATTTTGCATTACTTGGGTTACCTTATTGAAGTTGGGCAGTAATCCACTAGTAAATTAGGCTGACCTAGATAACTGGTGGCTATTATTGCTGATCAGCTATTTATGAAGATGTCACACACATTAAGAAGAGCAATTTGCCTCAGATGCTATATATTACTTCTATAAATGAAGATGCCAAGAAAACAAGTCATGGTAGTCATTCACTTTTAAGAAAAATTCTTAAAGTTGGAGATTTGAAGATAGGGGTAAAATATCACAAAAAAATGAATACATATAAATATACATTCAACTATTTTATGCTAACCTAAAGTTTTCTAATAGTATAATTAACCCATGTTTTGAATTCATTTGAGAGTCAAACACATTTTAGAATTCTTAGAAAGGACACTTTTAAAAGTATTTTAGTCCTATTTAAGGTATACTAAAAAATAAAAATACAAGTTTTATACAAAGGGCTCTAAACCTTCCTGAAACTATCTGTTCTTCACTGTTTTAACACCCTTCTCTTTCATCCCTTTATAACTAAAAAGTCAAACAAATCCTCAACTCTCTCTTTCTCTACTGGGGATGCAATAAGATGTCCACTGAGGTTAAAAAATCACATGAAAAGGAATCTCATTCTGTTGAAGTGTCAGTCTACTGAAAGTTTTCTTATAGTTCCATTAATTTACTGTAATTTTCAGTTTCCAAATACAAAAATACAGCAATTCTTATTGAAATCTATACGCTGGTAGTTTTAGTACACAAAAAAAAAAAAAAAAAAACTCAAACAAATTATTTACAAAATTATACAGTTTAAGAAAAAACTTTGTACAAAAAATATATAAATCCTTTGTTCCCTCTATCATGTTTAAACTGTCAGGACTCAAAATATTCACCACAATGAATCTTTCAAAATATATACTGACTGAGCCACAGACAACAAGAAAATTTCATTAGAGATGATGGAGGAGTAAGGAGCAAGATTGCTTATTCTAGGTACCCTATTCTAATATTTTCCTTCTTTTATTTACCTTCAGTGTTATCAGAAATGTAACAATAACCTAGAAAGAGGACGTCCTTATTATTATGAAGGGAAAATTACATGAACTTAAAATGATCCTGGTTTGACACATCATACCAGGATATGCACGTAAAAGAGGAAAAGATGATCAGAACATGGGATTTTAACTACTTGTATCTAAGTAAATCTAAAGTCCTGATGGTTTTAAGTTTCTCAGTGAATAGTTTCTACTTTGTGAAACAGGGTTTACCTCAGCAAACAAAATCCTTGATATAGTGATCACCAAGAACCTTACGAAGCCAACAGGAAGTTTCAAATTTTCACACCACACGTATATAAAAACACAGATGTGTGTATATCCTTGAAAAAGTGACATCCTATGTACATTAATCATTTTATTTCCCCAGGGGTCAGTACAGTGTAGTGTTGCTCCTCTGGTTTTCCATCTAACATTCAGAACACAAAGACATAAATTTACATATATATTTTACTTAACAGATACTCTACTCTATACAGTGTACAGTAAAAATGCACACAGTAAAGGAAACTGTCTACTGAAGGATGTGTATGCTCATGGGGACAGCAACAAGCTATAAAATCATAAAAGTATAAGGTCATCTGATCAAAGTCAAGCTATGACTCCCATTTATTTCTAGCATATCCAAGCCCCTGACCCCACCCCAACCCAACCCCAGTCACCTCACCATCATGGTTTAAATTTAAGAAAAGAATTTCAGACATTTTTCAACCCTTTTATGTAACTATAACTAAACTGAAGCTTCAAAAGAAAAAAAAGCTGGTGACTCTCTCTTTTCCCAAATCCTTCCATTAGTCTCATCAAAATATCATTTGTTTATCAAGGTGCTGATTTGAACCATTTATTGAAGACTAACTTTTGGTGTCCCAAATGAATCACTTATTTCAATAATGGCTAAGTCAGGCTTATTAATAAAAGGCAAGAAGAAGAAAAGTGGGATGAGAAAAGGGCAAGGGGTGAAAGCATTTTACATTCTGAGAGTATTATAAAAATGCTAAAAAAGAGAACCAGCTGAACCAATGCTAAGTATTAAAACAAACACAATCAGTAGCAAGAAAAGTCCATGAGTTAAGATGATGATAGAATGGAAATACCACCATTGCCATATAGCATTTAAGAATACAGAGTTTGTTGTTATTTTCACTAAAATAATACTACTGCACATGAAAACCCTGAAAAAAAAAAAGATTAAATACAAATTGGGCTCCTCCACAGTAAAAAGAAAAAAAATTAAATTCACTTTTCTTCCAAGACAACTCTTGAAAGTAAGACTTTAATTACAAATATCTCCTACTGTCTGACGACCCATCCATAATAGCTCAGTTAAAGTTACGAGATTCCAGGCAATTTTGACATTTAATGAAATTTTATCAGTAGATTATAATCCAAAATAAAATTTCTGAACACCCTGTCATTTACATCATAATCCAACACCAATAGCAACAAAAACAGGTGGTGTGGAAAATAAGGCTCTAGAGATTATCCATGTCATTCCTGTGGATCTTCACAACTGTGTAAAAGTCACTAGGCCTTTGGTGCTTTAATATCATGTACAGTTATGAGATGTGTTTAAATAGCAAACTTGCTGTCCTTAAACCTATTGTGTTGAAAGAAAAATAAAAATTTTTTTTGGCTCATTGACTTCTTAAATAATTTTTAAAAAGTTGTTCTTCTAAACAGTATTTCTAAAAATTATACAGCTCCCATCAGATTTCATCTTCGCCATGAACGAGACTCATATTCATCTTCATCTTCATCATCATCATCATGCAAAAACAAATCTGAGGTTTCTGTCTCCTGAAGAAATGAGAGGGCAAAATCTGCTTAGTGGTACAAGAAGATTAAGTAAAATACTTTTTCAGCAGAAGGACAAATAGACCAACATACAAGGCCTGGGCAGAATTTACAAGCAATATAACTCAGAATACCTTTCAGGGCAAAAAAAAAGAGAAAGAGACTTTTTTTAATGGATATAAATTCTTCTCCTCAGCTACTTTTGCTAGTTTTAATAGGAGATTTCCATTTTACTATCAATAATAAAATAAATAACATGTAACATTTATTAAGGAAAATGAAAGAAAAAATACTCATGTTTCTGCTTCATTAAAATTTTATTTCATTAACTTAAAGTGAGGAAAATAAAAGACCAGGTAAACTCCTAAATATTTCCTTTTATATTAATCCAATTATTTGGAAGACATGAATGTACTAATTTCCCCATGACATTGACATCCCAGATCTTATTTAAAAAATGTAAAATCTCAGACAAAGTAGAAATACCCACAAACATTACCAAAATAACCAAGACTTTTCTTCTGTTAAAAAATATGGCTATTATATAAAACTACATATATAGTCAGAAGACATTTGATCAACTATAAATAGTAGACATTGTTTAAAACCAAGATTGTGATAAATAAGGAAAACCTTGCAATGCAGGCAAAGTATTTACTTTAATAAATTAGTTATAAATACTGGAGTCAGGCCAGGCACAGTGGCTCATACTTATAATTCTAACACTCTGGGAGGCTAAGGTAGGAGGATCATGAGTTTGACACTAGCCTGAGCAAGAGCAAGATCCTCATCTCTGCTAAAAATAGAAAAATTAGCTAGGCACTGTAGTAGGCCCCTGTGGTTCCAGGAGGCTGATGAAGGAGGATCACTTAAACCCAGGAGTCAGAGGATACTGTGAGCTAGGCAGATGCCATGGCACTCTAGCCTGGGGCAACAAAGTTAAGATTGTCTCAAAAAAAAAAAAAAAAAAATGGTTAAGGAGAAAAGCAAAAGTATTCTTTTTTATTATTTTTTTTTTTTGGACACAAGATTCTTGAGCTGTTGCACTGCATTGAGTGCCATGGCGTCATCATAGCTCACAGCAACCTTCAACTCTTTCCTAAGGTTTTTGTGTTTTTTTGGGGGGGTGGGGTGGGGGAGACAGAGTGCTCAGTCACTCTGGCATCATAGTTCATAGCAACCTCAAACTCTTGGGCTGAAGTAATTCTCTTGCCTCAGCCTCCTGGGTAGCTGGGACTACAGGCGCCTGCCTGCCACAATGCTCAGCTTTTTATTTTTTATTTTTTTTGCAATTTTTGGCCATGGCCGGGTTTGAATCTGCCACCTCCAGTATGTGGGGCTGGCGCCCTACTCCTCTGAGCCACAGGCATGGCCCTGCTCAGCTATTTTTTAGAGATGGGTCTCACTCTTGCTCAGTGCAGATTGGTTTCAACCCATGAGCTCAAACATTCTACCCGCCTCGGCCTCCCAAAGTGCTAGGATTATAGGCATAAGCCACCGTGCCCAGCACAATTCTTATATATTTTAAAAGGCTGACTATTCAGTACTCGTATTATATAGGTCCTTGGTTTTCCAAATCTTTCACATCCAACTTTTGCATACTCTCATGTTGACCAACTGTACATTGAAAAATAACGAAGGTGCTCAAAACTATTACTGTGGAGCTTGAATAAACAAAAAGATAAAACAATCAGCTGAAGTTTAATTATGCATGCACTCGCTTTTTATCAAATTAAAATTTGTTGAGGCCAAATAAAGCCAAAATAAATGTAAAGTAAAAAGAACAGTCTCTCCTACACTAGAAGAAAATAACCTGCAAAAGAGCTTTTAACATCTCTGTACTTACTATAATTCTTTAACACACTCTGGATTGGTCTTAATTAACTGCATACATGAAAGCAAAGTCCAATATTTATTTTTAAATTTATATTATTTAATGTTTATTTTTAAATTTATAGTTTAATGAAATTTAAGAAAAATGTATAATTAGGAAACTATCTAAATTCAACTCTTATTTTAAATTGTTAAATTTACCTCCTCCTTGACTTCTTCTTCCTCAGTTTCAGTAGATATAGATGGTACCTTAGGCTTGTGCCATGATATTTGAAGCCGACGGTCTTTGAATTTTGACCCTTGGTTTGTAGCCTAAAATAATATCACAGAAGAACACGAGTTTACATTCACATTCACTATTGATCTGTTCAAATTTTGTGATAAAGTTCCTTTTTAATAAGAGCAATTATATGTTCTGGTTTGCCTAGGATAGTCTCTGGTTAATATTTATATTGGGTACAATTTAACATTGGTCTTGCTAAGCATGATAAATTATATAGTCATATTACTTATAAAAGTCATGATGAGGACAACAAATACTCTTTTCTTACATTTATTAACCCATGGCTTTGACATCTACATATTTAGACCCAAATCTTAATAATGTATGATTTTTTTTTTTAAAGTGAATCATTACATGTATATTCATCTCACTGCATCTTTTCCAGCCCTACCTTTTTTGCAAAGCTCTTCCAACTTCTTTTGAAATGCTACGCAGTGAAAAGCACTCCTCAGTTCACACACAAATTCAACAAGTGCTATACACCTACTATCCTAACTCAGGGTAAAATTGTTTCACTTCAAATGTGCTACTTGTTACTACTTTGTAAACATTTTTTTCCTCCCTAGCAAATTCCCATAAGTAAGTTTAATTTTAAAAATAAAGTGTGGGGTGGAGTAGGGGGAGGGTAATTGGTGGGACCACACCTACGGTGCATCTTACAAGGGTACATGTGAAACTTACTAAATGTAGAATATAAATGTCTTAACACAATAACTAAGAAAATGCCAGGAAGGCTATGTTAACCAGTTTGATGAAAATATTTCAAAT
>CAUYPK010134336.1:0-13253 GCA_963574355.1 Loris lydekkerianus
AACCACCCCCCACCCGCGGGGAACCCGCGTTCCCGCGGCCGCGCGCCCCCGTGGCGCGGGGTCCCCCGCCCACCGCAACCCTTCCAAGTTTTTTTTTTTGTGTGGGGGGGGGGGGGGGTTGCAGCCGTCATTGTTGTTTGGTGGGCCCAGGCTGGATTTGAACCTGCCAGCTCAGGTCTATGTGGCTGGCGCTTTAGCCACTTGAGCCACAGGTGCCCAGCCTATTTTTATTTTTTTGAGACAGAGCCTCACTCTGTTACCCTGGGCAGAGTGCCATGGAGTCATAGCTCATAGCAATCTTAAATTCCTGGGTATGAACCATCCTCTAGCCTCAGCCTCCCCAGTAGCTGGGACTACAGGCATGTACCACCATGCCCAGCTAGTTTTTCTATTTTCAGTAGTGATGGGGTCTCACTCTTGCTCAGGCTGGCCTCAAACTCCTGAGCTCAGGCAATCCACCAGCCTCAGCCTCCCAGAGTGATAGGATTATAGATGTCAGCCACTACGCCCAGCCTGGTGCTATTTTTAAAACTAGAGGAAACTAGAAGAGCAGCAGGCGAGAGGGTGAAAAGAGGTCATGTATTCTTCCTTTAACAAACCTTCCCTAAGTGCCTGTTCTGTGCTAAGCACTGTTACCAGCATCTTAGCTCCACAGCCCTGGTGAAGGGAACTCACTGTTACAGGGCGAGACAAACCAGGAGAAGCAAGCCAGTGATGAGGAGTCCCATGCAGACCGGCTGAGTCTGCAGCCTGGAGGACATCTCAGGACACAGCTTTGTGCTTCCACCTGAGCTGGAAATAGAGGCTTAGAATTCAACAGCTTATGGATGGTGACTGAGGCCTCAGGCGGGAATGGGCAGGATGAGGATCTGCCCTGTGCAATGGGGAGTGTGTATCTGTCTGAACCCAGGGCAAATAAAGAGATGACACACAAGGAGTTTTACATGACCTATAAGACTAAGCATCAGCTGTGCCTCACATTTCAGGCCATGTGGAGTCATGGAACTGAGTTTTCTTTTTTTTTTTTTTTTGAGATAGAGACTCAAGCTATGAGTAGAGTGCTGTGGTGTCTCAGCTCACAGCAACCTCAAACTCTCAGGCTTAAGCAATTCTCTTGCCTCAGCCTCTCAAGTAGCTGGGACTATAGGCATCTGCCACAAAGCCTGGCTATTTGTTGTTGTTGTTATTGTTGTTGCAGTTATCATTGTTGTTTTAGCTGGCCCGGGCTGGGTTCGATCCCACCAGCCTCAGTTTATGTGACCAGCACCCTACCCACTGAGCTACAGGTACCATCCATGGAACTGATTTTATTTCATCCTAACTCAAACTGTTTTCTTCCCTTATTATTAATTTTGTCATTGGTCTGTTAAATATTTGGAGAGCTGAGATTTCCAGCCTGAAAAGGAGCTGCCTCTGGGGTCTCTGTCTCCAGATATCTGTAGGGCTGTCCCAGATCAGAGAGAAAAATTGTGCTCTGTGCCCTCAAAGCACAAGGCTGAAGATGATGAGAAGAGTCACAGGGAGACTGGATTTGGTTCAGTGAAATAAAGAGCTGCCTCATGGAGCTGTCTCATGATGGCAGAGATGACTCCAAAAGGTGGTAAGCTCCCCATTGCTCGAGGTATGCAAGTAGGAGCTTTGTACTTGCAAAGGGAGGTAGAGCAAGGAGGGGTGAATGAACTCTGAGGCCAGGAAAGTGACTTTGGGGTTAAGACCCTCATGCATTCCTAGCTGAGTGACCTGAATAAGTCTTTTTCCTTCTCTGAGCCTCTGCTGCCCAGTAACACTCCACCAGATTAGTTGAAGGATAATGCACCTGGGTGCCTTGAAGAAGTGGAAGAGCCCAGATATAAACAGGGAGTCGAGTGTTCAAGCCATACCGCTCAGTTCTGACTCAATCCTTTTTCAAAACAGAAGCCCCAGCAGGGCAGTGAGAGGTGTCACAGGCATGTTCTGCCAGCCACATGTTGGCCACTTCTTCCTTAGTCAAGAGGTCACATCCAAACCATCTGACCCTTTCACACTTAGAAAGGTCAAACTTCAACCTTCAAAATGAAGATGACTTTCAAGGCTGGAGCTCGATGCAAAATGCAATTATAATTTCACAGATGGAAAAAAACCTTTTAGGAAAAAAAAAAAGATAAAGAAAAAGAAAGTAATACACTAAGACATTAATTGGTGACCTGGGCTGAGTTTGTAATTTATTTTTCTCTTCTTTTTCTATTCTCTCCAGAGATTCTATAATAAAGAATGCTTAGTTGTAGGGGAAAAGAAACCAAAGTTGTAATTTAGAAGTAGACAAAATAAGTGGGCATTAAAAAGCAAAATTAAATCCCCTTTCTAAATTTTGACTAGTGCCCTTAAAATAGTCCAGAAGTTAAACCAGAGCCCCTAGCAGTAGAGCCCAGTCTACACATCTTCTGGCTCATTGGAGGCCGCCCCTACCAAAACTCTTTGACAGAGGCTCCTCAGGTGCCAGGACACACATGGCCCTGCCCCCAGCTCAGTGTGGTGATAGAAACATGTAATTTCTTGAAGGAATGTTTACCATGTGCCAGGCTCTGTGCACAGTGCTTTGGATTCATAACTCATCCATTTCTCACAATATGAGGTGCATGTTGTATCCCCATTTTACTGACAAGAACACTGAGGTTCAGAAAAATTAAATTCAGAAAATAAATGAATCCAGAGTTTTAATCCAAGTCTATTTGGATCCAACCCTCTTAAATATTACATTGTACTTTCTCCACACACATTAAAAAAAAAAAAAATCAATTACTAAAAAACAGGGAGTGCTATGTAGGGGGTCTACAATCAGAACCCTGAAAATGGAGTCATTAAATTCCCTTGGGGAAAGGAAATACCAGGGAAGGCTTCCAGAAGAGGTGACATTTGAGATGAGCTTTGAAAGATGAATAAGAATGTACTAGGATGTAGCATATAACCTGAAAGAGTGGATATGCAGTAAATTTTTTAATTAAATCAACGAATAAAGATGTTAATTGAATTTTACAATGAAATAACATAATGCTTAACATTTGCTTCATAATAATCTTTCGTGGAAACAGGGAGTGAGGAGCGGGAAGAAGGTGTAGATAAACCAAGACTATCCACATGTCGGCAATTGTTGAAGATGGTAATGAATTCATGCCGTTTATTATCATACTTTTTCTATTTTCATATGCTTGGAAATGCCCATAATAAAAATTTTAAGAAAAATTTAAAAGATGCTGAATGTTAATTCTAACTATAGCTTGACCTCTACTAAAGATGTTTGAAAGCTAAAGGAAAGAACCTCGAAGACAAAGAAAGGAAGGAAGGGAGAAAGGGAGGGAGGAAAGGGAAGGAACGGATGAATGAAGGATGAAGCTTAAAAGAAGAAATTTTATCAAGAAAGCAATCTCATTTACAATAGCTGCAAAAAATAAAATATACAGGGATAAATTTAACTGTGGAGGTAAAAGTCCTCTACAGAGAAAATTACAACACACAGGTGAAAGAAATTGAAGAGCACACAAATGGAAAGACATCTCATGCTCATTGATCAGTATTATTTTGATTCATAACTCATCCAGAAGAATCAGTATTATTAAAATGACTTCTCATCCAGAAGAATCAGTATTATTAAAATGACTACACTGCCCAAAGCCAACTAAGGATTCGGTGCAAATCAAAATCCCAATGACAATTTTCACAGAAACCAGGCCTGCTAAACAACAATGCCAACTACAACCAAAAAAAAAAAAAAAAAAAAAATAGCCAGGCATTGTGGCAGGCGCCTGTAGTCACAACTACTTGGGAGGCTGAGGCAAGAGAATCGCTTAAGCCCAAGAGTTAGAGGTTGCTGTGAGCTGTGACACCATGGCACTCTACCGAGGGTGACACAGTGAGACTCTGTCTCAAAAAATAAAATACATACATACATACATAAATACATAAATAGTGCTGGTAAAACTGAATGTCCATATGCAGCAGAATGAACTGGGACTCCTATCTATCACCATATACAAAAATCAACTCAAAATGGATTAAAGCCTTAAACAGAAGACCCCAAACCACTACTAGAAGAAACTACTAGAAGAAAACACAGGGGAAACACTCCAGGACATTGGTCTAGGCAAAGGCTTTATGGCTGAGACCCCAAAAGCATAGGCAACAAAAATAAAAATGGACAAATGGGATTATATTATACTAAAAATCTTCTACACAGCAAAAGAAGCAATTAACAGAGTGAAGAGACAACCTGTTGAATGGGAGAAAATATTTGTAGATTATTCATTCAACAAAGAATATACAAGTATATTCTGAATGAATATACAAGGAATTCAAACAACTCAACAGCAAAAAGAAAAAAGAAAACCAAACAATTCCATTAAAAAGCGTGTGTTCTAAAAGGAGAGTGAGGGGAGGGGAGCAGGGATATGGGAGGAGGGAGGGTATTTGGATGTGCATGATGTAAGGTACATTTCAAAACTATTAAGAAATGAGTGTAATTGAGATGGATGTGTTACTTAGCTCAATGCAAGCATTTCACATTGTATATATTGAAGCAGTACCCTAAACCCCATAAATGCATCAATGTACAAAGTCATGATTTAATAAAAAAAAAATTTTTAAGTGTGTTCTCCCTCACACCTGGGGGCTAAAAAGAAAACAAAGCAAAGGATCTGAATATACATTTCTTAAAAGAAGACATGCAAATGGCCAACAGGCATATGAAAAAATGTTCAATATTACTAATCGTCAAGGATATGCATATCAAAACCACAATGAGATATCATCTTACCCCAGTTAGAATGGCTATTATTAAAAGACAAAAGTAACAGATGCTAGTGAGGATGCAGAGAAAAGGGAACTCTTATACACTATTAGTGGGAATGTAAATTAGTACAGTCATTATGGAAAACAGTATGGAGATTTCTCAAAAAATGAAGAATAGAACAACTATACAATCCAGCAATCCCACTGCTGGGTATTTATCCAAAGGAAAATACATCAAGATATGTAGTATCAGGAACCTGCACATTTATTGCAGCACTATTCACATAGCAAAGATGGACTCAACCTAAGTGTCCATACTATTCAGTTATTTAAAAAGAATGAAATCCTGTCATTTGCAGAAACATGGATGGAACTGAAGGACATTATGTTAAGTGAAACAAGCCAGACATAGGAAGACAAATATGCATGTTTCACTTACATGTGGGAGCTAAAAACAAAACAGCACACATTGATCTCACGAGATAGAGAATAGAATGATAGATACCAAAGGCTGGAGCAAGTGTGAGTGTGTGGCAGGGGAGAGGTTGGTTCATGGGTACGAACATACAGTTATAGAGAAGGAGTAAGTTCTAAGGTACAGTAGCAGAGGAGGGTGATTATAGTACAACAATGTATTGCATGTTTCAAAATAGTTAGAAGAAATATCTCCAATACATAGAAATGGTAGATAAACACTCAAGGTGATGGATATCCTAAATACCCTGACTTGATCCTTGTATGCATGTAACAAAGTACCACACATACCCCATAAATACGTACAAATATTATGTCTCAATACAAAATAAAATAAAAAAGAAGAAATTATAATAGTCTGGTATAGGTTAAAGAGCTTGAGTTCTGAAGTGGAACAGATACATGTTGAAATCCCAGTTCTGTTTTTTCTTTGTGGTGTGAATGTCATGAGTCCCTTGCCCGCTTGGATCTTAATTTATCCATCTGTAAAATGGGGATGATAAAAAGCATCCTCTTCTTGAGTTTTCTGTAGAGTGAGGTGAGACGGTGCCTAGAAAGGACTTGGCACCGTGGCTGGCTCTAGGAGTGCCCACTGAATGGCATCTAATGACCCGACCCCATCTCATTGCAGTGTACTGCAATGCTTCCAGCCCAGACCACTCCCTCAGGAAGCATCTCAAAAATATGATGTCCAAAACCGAGCTCCTGAGTCCACCCTACTGAAAAATGACCCTTGCTCAACCTTCCCCTTGGCATATGGCACTCTGATCCTTCCAGCTTCAGACTAACGACTTCAGCATTGACTTTGAGGTGTCTTTCTCTGACACACCCAACACTGGATCCATCAAAAGATCCTATTAGGGCCAGGCTGGTGCCTCACACCTGTGAGTCTAGCACTCTGGGAGGCTGAGGCAGGTGGATTGCTTGAGGTTAGGAGTTCTGGGCCAGCCTGAGCAAGAGGGAGATCCTGTCTCTAAAAAAATAGTTGAGCTTTGTAGCAGGCACTTGTAGTCCCAGCTACTGGAGAGGCTGAGGCAAGAGGATCACTTGAGCCTGAAAGCTCAAGGTTGTTGTGAGCTATGACAGTACAGCACTCTGCCAAGGGTGACAAAGTGAGACTCTGTCTCAAAAAAAAAAAAAAAAAAAGCAGGCGATGCCTGTGGCTCAGTGAGTAGAGCACCAGCCACATATACTGAGGGTGGCGGATTCCAACCCAGCCCCGACCAAACTGCAACAAAAAATAGCTGGGCGTTGTGGCAGGCGCCTATAGTCCCAGCTACTTGGGAGGTTGAGGCAAGAGAATCACTTAAGTCCAAGAGTTTGAAGTTGCTGTAAGCTGTGACATCACTGCACTCTACTGAGGGCGATACAGTGAGATACCGCCTCAAAAAAAAAAAAAGTAGGAGAAGCCTGGGGTGAAGGTTGCAGAGGGACCAGCACCAGCAGACATAGCATCCCAGCCTGAGTCTACCACAGAGAACTGCTTCTGGGGGTGGGAGTCTTCAGAGAGGGTGTCTCAGGCACAGCAAAGGCTCAGAGCTGGAAAGTACAAGAAGATGGGTGTCCATCACTTGGGGAGCTCACTGGGCCCCTGAGGGAGGCTGGAGGAGAGAAGACGGAGCAGTGTTTTTCATCTGATGAACCAGCCTGATTTTTAGGACACTCCCTGGAAAGCACAGGGACGGGTACAGGGCCATGCTTGCTCCCCTTCCCTCACTGAATCCCTGTCCACGCCTCTCAGCGCGCTGAGAGCCATCAAAATGAGTGATGGAAGGCTAATCACAGCCACTTGGGTCTGAGGCGAGACCTTGTCTTTCTCTGAGGGCCCTTCAGCAAGGACAAGTGCAGGACAAAAGCCGTCTCCTCCCCTCATTAGCATCATACAGAAAGCCGGCCAGCCGCCTCCCTGCCTGCACCCCGCAGCCCAGCAACTGGACCGGCCTGCCCAGCTTTGGCTGAGCCCCAACCCAGCAGATGTGGACCCTGAAGGGGCCCAGAGCCCAGGGCCAAAACACACACCCCCCCCCCAATAAAACCACACCAGGCAACCACCAACTGTCCGGCCCGCCCGGCCCCGCCCACCTGTCGGCCTCTCGCTTTGAGGCCAGAAGCCGCTAAAAAGCCAAAGGGAGCGGCAGAAGTAAACAGTCCCTGACTGAAGACCTCTAGGGCGATAGAATCTGAGGATCTCAGATCTCAACTTTTACCTGTGGCCAGAGCCCCAGAGCGGAATTTTGGCATCACAGACCAGGACAAACCGAGCGTCTTGGCTTCTGCTTTAGACTGCTGCCCTAGAAAGTGCTGTCACCAAACAGTAGAGGGGGCACTCCTAGAGTGAGCGCGGTCAGTCAGGTAGCACAGCGCGGCTATGTGGCCTCAGACGGTCCTGGGGGAGACTGGCAGGGGCTGGGGCTGGGAGTGCCTGTGTCTATTCAGGGGTAATGGAGGGGGGCGTGAGAGTGATGGGGAAGCCTGATAGCCCGTTGAACAAAGTGGCTCCTGGGGGACTACGGGGGAGAGGGGCGGAGCGCCGAGAGAGCGAGCCTCCGCAGCCCGTGTGGGAACAGCCAGAGGGCAGAAGGCCCAGCCCCCCTGGAGATCCCGCAGAGCCTGGGACACGGGAACACCGTGGGTCCCAGGCTGCAGAGGGAGAGCTGGGAAGGGCTGAGGGCCGTGGGCTCCCAGGGCTCAGCTGGCTGGGCTGTCACCAAGCATGGGGTGGGAAAGGGTTTTCTGACCTGGTCCCGTAGCTCTACTGGGTCTCAGGAAGACAGGGGTCTTGGGGGACTTTGTCATGGGGTGGCAAGGGGTGGGTGCTGGGCAGGGGAAGGTGATGTTATCTTCGGATCACCGTCTGTATAACTGAGACTGAGTCTCTCCTGACTTATTGTTCCTCCTATAAATCAGAGAACTTATGAAATAACACATATACAAACCTGCCCTCCCGCAGTGTAGGGGGTGGGGTCCTCCTCTTATTTCCCCTCAGAGGAGTCCTGCCCTAATGATCTGAGACTCCTGGTGCTTATCTGTAGTGATTATGGCAATATTTTGGGGTTCGCCTGCTATGAGGTCCAGGGGCTGGTTCCTCTAACAGCCAAGGATGGAATCCCAGTTAGACTTCTCTTGTAGCCACTTTACCTTGGGCAAATCAATTTCTCTGACCTCAGTATTTCATCTGTAAAATGTATACTGGATTCTTGGGAGGGGTCAGTGGGATAGCAGATGTGAAAGCACAGCCCAGTGACATAAACTGCAGAGTGCAGGTGATGCTATACATAGGTGACACACACCTTCTTTTTCAGCCTCCCAGGTCTGGGATCTGGAGGGCTCTTAGCCTCACTGTACCCAAACTTGTTATTCAAGGAGGATTTGCATAAAATCTCTTTACTCTGACACATCAGGAGCCTTGAAGACACATTTCCCTGGGGGACCAGGCATTGTAATAGGAATGAAGCAGGATGGTGAGATGGATGAGTGGGTTGGGGAAAGTATGCTGGGAAAAAGAAAGCTGATTGGGCGGTGCCTATGGCTCAAGGAGTAGGGCACCAGCCCTATGTACTGGGGGGTGGGGGTTCAAGCCCTGACAGGCCAAAACTGCAAAAAAGAAAGAAAAGAAAAGAAAGAGAAAGAAAGTAAGACAGAAAGAAAGCTGATTAAAGCTTGGTTGAAGGGGGGGTCCTTCTGAGCTCCCTGCCCTCAAGTTCTAGAGTCATAGAACCATAGTCTAGCTTCTCTCAAATATATCTTGCTCTCTGACTCTGGAAGCAAAAAACCAACCTTCCCCGCCTCTTGCCTTAGGTTCATTATGCCCTGCTGTGGGTGGCTGTGCTTCTCTGCCTCCTCACTGCCTCTTTGTCTCCACTCTGGCCACCCAAAGGACCCATAAAACACAGATCTGACCATCCTCCTGCCTACTCACACTCACACCTTATCAGCCACCCAACAGCTTCCAAAGCACATCCCACCCTTTCCCAGTGCTGCACCTCTGTCCAGGCTGTCCTTGCCACCCAGAATGTCATTCTCCTCTTCACACACCTGACAAATTTCTATTTATCCTTTGAGAACCAGCTGCTTCTGGGGAGCCTTCCATGCCCCCTAAGGTGAGTCAGACTCCTTCCCGGGTTGACCTCTAGGGCAGCACATAACATAAGGCCACAGCTACCCGACTGATCTGTGTCCCCAGCACTGCTGTGCCCAGCAAAGGAGATAATACAGTGACTTAACAGATTTGAGAACCTAAAGCTATGTCACAAGTATGGTAGCCACTAGCCACATGTGGCCCTTTAAACTTAAGTGAATCAAAATTAAAGTTAATTTTGTTAAATGATAAAAATTCGTTTACTCATTTACACTAGTCATGTGTCAAGTGTTCGAGACTACCTACTGATAGTGTCTGTGATATTGGACAAAGCAGTGATCAGACATTGTAATCATCACAGACAGTTGTGCTGCATGGTGCTGACCTAACGGGCAGGGGGTGATAGAGCACTAGGAGACCTAGGTTCCAGCTCCAGCTCAGGTCCTAGCACTTGCTGAGTTTAAACAAGTCCTTTGCCTCTCTGAGTCTCAGTTACCTCATCTGTGCTGCCCATCCCTCATGCCGTACAAGGCCAAGCACAAAAAGTGCTTGACAAGGACATTGGATTGATTCTATGATCCCACAGCTTTGGATCAGGCCTGAGTGGACAAGGGAAGCAGCTGAACAGGTGGAGCCCCACTGAATGGAGGCAAGAGACCCACCTGCCACCTCTAAGCTCCGGCAACTCCAGAAAATGACTCAGAGCCCAAAGTTTATCTAGCAAGCCTCCTAGGAAGGCAGGCCCCGCAGACAGCATGGCCAGAGTACCTGTTTCCATAAGGATTAAAAAGGCCTGTGTTGGCCTGAGGATCCCAAACTCATCCCTCCTGAACGCAGAGAGAAAGGCCCCAACAGGGCCTGGGGGAGGAGGCAGCGCAGGGGCTAGGAGGGCAGCATGGAGAGGAGAGTCAGAAATGCGCTATCAGCACTGCCCGTCCTCCCCACTTCCTCTCTTCGAACGGATCACATCCTGTTATTGTGTGGACAGAGAAGGCCAGAAGCCAGGAGGGAGGCAGAGCTCGGACCAAACCAGTGGGGAGAGGCGAAGAGAGAAAGGAGGAGCCAGAAGGAACATGACAGCAGTCCAGCCCTGCCTGACTGACCCCAGCTGCCTGGGCAGGAGGATGGCACTCCAGGGGGAGGACCAGCATCCTGGGACAGCTTACATTGCCACTGAGAGAAGATGTTGGGGCTTGGGACAGAAAATGGCACCAGGAAGCCTTCTCCAGCTGCCTCTGCAGGCTCCTTCAATCCAGCAAATGTTTGCTTGGGGCCTGTACTGCCAGAGCTGGGTCTCCCATGGACAATGGGCCTCTCTCTAGCATAGCACTTGCCTCCAGGGTTGTAATACTTTGTATCCATTCCTCACACCCTCTTCCTCCAAGCCTGTGAGCCCTCCCCCCACACACAGGGATAGGCTGGAGCCTTGCTGGTTCCCCAGCCTTGCTTAGCATGGGGCAGGCCAGAGGAATTCCTGGTACTGTGAATGACTCATGTTCCTGCATCCTCCTCTTCCCTCTTTCTCTCTTCTGCCATTCCCAAGTCAGCCCTTAACCCAATCTCATTTCCAGGAATGGCCACTTTCTATAACACATAAGCACCTTACATATATTATTTTGAAGTCTCATGACAGTCATGAAAGACAAGTGTTAATAACTTCATTTAACAGATGAGGAAACCGAAGCACAGAGATAATCTGGTACACAGATTGGACCCAAAGTCACACAGCTGGTACAATAAAGTAGCAGTGCTGGGACTCAAACCCAGGTGATTCTCACCCCAAAGCCAGACTCTTTCCACGGCCCAGCTGCCTTTTCTGCTCACTCCCTCTTGTGCCATTCCCATCTTGAACTGATACTACATTGACCACCCTCACGTCCACTGATCCTGTCCTCGAGCCAGTCCTGCTGGTGGAGGCCAGCTCTGCAGAGCTCACCCTGACTGCTCCTGGTCCTAACAGATAGCTGGGGCAGACTGAGCTCTGTCTCCCCCTATCGCCCAGACTTGTCTGCTGTCAGAATACCAGCCACTTACAGCCATTTCTTCTTTCTTTCCTGAGCAGTAGGGAGCACTAGCTCTGGACTCAGACCTGAATCAAGTCCTAGGTGATTTTGGTCAGGCCTCTTCCCTTGTAGGCTTCCTCCACACAATGAAGGGGATGCCCTGGGTGTTTTATTTTTTTGAGTCGGAGTGTCACCATCACCCTGGGTAGAGTGCTATAGTATCATAGCTCATAGCAATCTCAGACTCTTGGGCTTGAGCAATCCTCTTGCCTCAAACTCCCGAGTAGCTGGGACCATAAGTGCCTGCCACAATGCCTGGCTAGTTTTTCTATTTTTAGTAGAGACATGGTCTCACTCTTGCTCATGCTGGTCTCAAACTCCTGAGCTCTAGCAATCCACATACTTCACCCTCCCAGAGTCCCAGGATTACAGGCGTGAGCCACCGCGCCCAGCCTCCCTGGGTGATCTTAATGACCACTGAGCCTCTGTTGCTGGACACTGTGTCCAGCACCATGGCCTGTGTCCCCAGTGGTACTTGCTTGGGTCAGAAGGGAAGGAGGGCCAGGAGTATGCTGGCTTCTGGGGAACAGTTAGATGTTTTTCAAATAGGGAAGGGGGGATGTGGGCAGCCATGAGGAGGCCAGGCTGCCCTGAGCAGGCCAGATAAACAGTCCCTAATCTTCATCACTCCCCACCTCAGCCCGCCCAGCCCCAGTGTGATAGCCAGCAACTGCAGCCAGCCCAAGGAACCCCACACCCCTTTTCCCTCTCCCCCAGCAGCAAAAGTAGCACCTGGGCAGAGCTGTCCATGTGCCCCCCCCCCCAAGCCCCAGACCCTGATTTTAGGCAAGGAACAGTGGAGCTGCTATCTTTGTAGGAATGACCTTGCCTCCCACTCATCTTCCGTCTTCAATTCCATGCTGGCCTCAGAACTGAGCAGGAGAGTTCACAGTCTTCATTCAGCAGATATTGAAAGGGACCTGTGCCAGGTCTATCAAAGGGAGCTGGAGGTGAAAAGATAAATCACATGTGGCCTCACCTGAAGGAGCTCATGCATCAGTGGGGAAGCAGACAAGCAGACAAATGTTAGCACACAGTGAAAAGGGCCACAGAAAAGGTGAGCCTGAGGGGGCACCTGGGAGCCAGCTGACACCATGGAGTCAGCCTGGTTTCCTGAATGTGGAAGACAAGCTAACCAAATGAAAGGAAGGTGGGAACACAGGATGCATAGACGGCCCTGGGAAAAAGGCAGCAACTGGTGCAAAGACTGGAAGGTCATTAAAGAAAAGAATACAGTTTGGAACAGAAAGAAGGGCAGCACCTAGGAGCAAGGAGAACAAAGAGTGCTGGGATGAGACTAGATAGATGGGCCTGGCCATCTCAGACAAAGCCCCAGGACTTGGCCCTTTCCCTGCAGAAGAACTGCGCAGTCCTGGGAGGTAGAAGGTAGGGTGACGACCCTATCCTGCCGGCCACTGTGGGATGTGAGGCCCTGGAGAGGCTTTTCTTCTCTGGGCCTCAGCCTCTCCATTTGGGGATGTGGACATGAGCTCAGATGACTCTCTAAGACCAGGCCAGCCTGGATATTCTGTAGCCTCATTGTGTCTGTCTTGGTGGTCACAGAGACCATAGGCTCTTTCTGACCTCTTCATGTGTAATACCTTATCCTTTCCTGGAAAAAGTCCTTCTCACGCCTGCTCTAGTTCTCTCTCCCTGGAGCTCTTGTACCCTGGAATGGCCAGGCGCAAAGGTCCTTACAAGACACCATGCACTTGGACCACCCAGCCTTTGGAACTAGGCTCCCATCCAGAAGGAGAGTTAAAGGACAGAAATTTAGCAAGTAACCTGGTGGATTAGAGATGCACCAAGAGAGAAGGTTGAAGAATGCACATCAACCCACTGAGGCGAGCTGCATCCCTAAGGATACAAACAAAAGG
>CAUYPK010134340.1:0-25871 GCA_963574355.1 Loris lydekkerianus
TGCTACATGCTTTGGGAAATACCAAAACTGAGGAGCTATGTTGGGCCCTGCCATGTGCCTGAGACCTAGTGCAACTTCCCGAGCCTGACTAGAAGTAGATCCATCGAGCTACTTCCGCATAGCAATGACTCAGCAAGGCCCGGCCTGAAACTACCTCTACCTACATACAGCCAACGTGGTACCATGCCATTGGCCCAACCCTGTCACACATCTCATCCCCCACCTTCTTTCCCTGCCCCTTCCCCACGTTCTATATAAGTGGCTGCTTAACGCAATAAAGTCGAGTTCCTGCTTTAAAAAAAAAAAAAAAAAAAGAATTGAAATCAGAAAGGAAGAGCAAAGAGAGGGAAGGATAGAGGGGAGTAGGGCTTTGGTGTGTGCCACACCTTTTGGGTGCAAGACACGACCGTAAGAGGGACTTTACCTAAAAAATGCAATCCATGTAACCTGGTTTATTGTACCCTCAATGAATCCCCAACAATAAAAAATAAAGAAAAAAAAAATTAGAAAATGTATGAAGACTTTACATCTTTTCTATTGACCTAATTCTATCCTGGTCAATTTTCATAGCTAAATAGTATTCCGTGGTATACATGTACCACAGTTTATTAATCCATTCATGTGCTGATGGGCACTTGGGTTGTTTCCACACCTTGATGATTGTAAATTGAGCTGCGATAAACAATATAGTGTAAATGTCCTTATGATAAAATGATTTTTTTTCATCTGAGTAGTTACCTTATAATGGGATTGCAGGATCAAATGGAAGGTCTATTTTGAGTTCTTTGAGGATTCTCCTTACTTCTTTCCTAAAAGGCTCTTAAGTTTGAAACCCCAACAACAATGTAAGAGTGCTCCTTTCTCTCCACATCTGTGCCAGCATCTGCAGCTTTGGGACTATGTGATGTGGGCTATTCTCACTTGGGTTAGGTGATATCTCAGGGTGGTTTTGATTTGCATTTCTCTGTTGACAGGGGATGTTGAGCATTTTTTCATGTTTGTTTGTCATTTGTCTGTCTTCTTTAGACAAGGTTCTATTCATGTCTTTTACCCAAAGATAGATGAGATTGTTTGTTTTTTTTTGTTGTTGACTTAGTTCTCTATAGATTCTATTACAATCTGTGTAGATTCTACCAACCCTTTGTCAGATTCATACCATGCAAAAATCTCACTCTGAAGGCTATCTGTTTGCTTTAATTGTTGTGTCCTTAGCTATGAAGAAACTTTTCAGCTTAATTATGTCCTTGTGTGTGTGTGTGTGTGTGTGTGTGTGTGTGTGTGTGTGTGTGTGTGGTGTTTGGGTAGGGCTGGGTTTGAACCCGCCACTCCTGGTATATGGAGCCAACACCCTACTTTTTGAGCCACAGGCACCACCCTATGTTCCATTTATTTATTTTTGTTGTTGTTGCAATTGGCAATGCAGTCTTCTTTGTAAAATCTTTCCCCAGGCCGGTATCATCTAGAGTTTCTATTGTTTCACATCTTAGATTTAAATCTTTTATCCATTGTGAAACAATTTTTGTAAGTGATGAGAGGGGCAGATCCAGGTTCAGTCTTTCACATTTGGCTATCCAGCTTTCCCAGCACCATTTACTCAATAGGGCTTCTTTTCCCTAGTGCATGATTTTATTTGGTTTACTGAAGATCAGGTGATAACAAGATGCTGGTTTCATCTCTAGGTTTTCTATTCAGTTCAGCAGATCTATGTCTCTATTTTTGTGCCAATATCTTGCTGTTTAGATCACTGCGAACTTGTTGTATAACCTGAAGTCTGGCAGAGTGCTGTCTCTGGCTTGGTTTTCATTACTTAAAATTGCCTTGGCTACACAGGGTATTTTCTGGTTCCGTGCAAAACAAATAACTATTTTTTCAAGTTCTTTCAAAGTATGATGTTGGTAATTTTAATGGGGTTTGCATTATCATTTATTTTTTTAAATAATGATTTTAAAATTCATGATATCATCATTTCTACTGGCACAAAGTAAAATGAAATTAAACAGTAAAGCTGATGCTAAATCTATTTCTTTGTTTCAGTTTTCCATATATTTCACACACGAAAAAAGATTTGACCTAAATTTGATACTCTCACTTAAGTTATTTTTTGATCTTTAAAGATTATTTGTGGGATAAATTCCGAGTTGACATGATTTTTGCTAACACAGTAGCTGAAAGCTGGCTGCTTTGGTCAGCATGTAGGGCCTGCAAAGTAGGAAGATAAAATTCCATTCACAGTGACTTTATGATGCGGTTATTAAGCCCAGATAAGGTCACAGGTTAAGAGTCCGCCTACTGGAGATACAACCCAGAGGTTGAGGATGTGAGAAAAAACATTGTCTTCACAGCTGTTTAGCTTCAAGTTCTGTGGATAAACAGAATCATAAAGCTTGTCTCTTAAATCTCAATGGGCACATGGAAATCCTGAGTATTATCCCCCCAAGTTTCTGACTTTTACAGATAGTTGAATCATGTCCGTAAATAATGTAAGATGGGATGTTTTGAATAGGTATTGTTGATGTTTAGAATTGATGTCCTCAAACAAAGTTAAAATTAGCTAAGAATTGTTAAGAAGGAAAATTCTTTGATTATAGATTAATGGACTGTATGTGACTCCTTGACTATATAAGGTGGTCCCAAATAAAGTGCATTTGCTACATGCCAATCTGAGATGTAGCCTGTTTTTTGTTTTCCAAAACATTGCAGGAGCAAGCTTGCATTCATGACAAAGCTGCTGTTCCCTCGAGTCGTCCATCACCGCAAAAATTATTCCTTTATTTGCTTAAAGTCATCTTCTATACTATAACCAAAGCTTAATATAATACATTAATACCTTATTTTTTCTTTAAAACAGTATTTGTATAGTAATATGTTTGAGAGAGATGAACATGGTTCAATGTTGACATAAGCAACAAAATTGAGTTCAAACTTAAAATATGTCTTGTTTTCCTAAATTTTAAAGTTTAACATACCTTTCTATCTAATAGGGAGGAATTAAAATTGTTGATTTGTTTCAACAATATTATTAAAGATGCTAATTTCAAATATCAAAAAAACCTATTATACATCTAAAATATGATACATAAATTATACGGTTGCACCCACACCAGGGAGAAAAAAAGACCATTATCTAAATAATTTAATAACTTTGTAACACCTACCTGGTTCCTAAACCATCTGATTGTTTTAAATTTTGTCCAGAACAGTCTCTCCAGGCTAAACAAAAATAGAAGAGCTTTCCTCTTCTTCATGTTGTCTAAAATCGTCTGTAGAAGTTATGGTTCTTTTGCTTACTCCTTAATAACCATTAAGTTGTAAAGTCTTCAGTTACATTACAATTGCAATATAATACCAATTACTTATGTGTTTAAAATGTATTTATTGTAGGTATCTTAAAAGCCTTTCTTCCATTCCCATCACCAAAAAGAGAGTTTGCTTCTTGGAATCTTGGAGAGGAGAGAACTGTTCACAAGAGGAGAGGACTACAGTGTAGGAACCCTCCAAGGCTGGAAGATCCAATGGTAACATTTTTTTTCTAAGAAGTTTGTTTAATGTGGGCAGATTCTCATTCACAATGTGTGACTTCGAAGTCAGAAACTAGAAAATGAAGTGTAAAGTTTCTGAGTTTTTCAGAGTAATGCAGGGGGAATTTTTTTTTTTTTTTTATCCTTCCCTTGGACTAAGGATAGAAATGCCAGGTTTTGCCCACTCTGAGATATCCACTTAAAATGGTCACCACTGCAATGATGGGCAACTCGGTGTACGTGGAGCGAGGGAAAGAATATTCAGCCTCATGTCTTGACTCTTTATGTTCCCCATTAGTTAAAACATCATATATTGGGTCTTTTTCTCTATTAAACTGGCTTTACATCTTCACACTACCCCAATCAAATTCTGAGTGCCTTGAAAAGACAGAGAAAAGAGTTGCAGACAACTCTCAAAATCTGGGCTCCAGTGCAGTTCCACCCACAGGACAGCTTGTCTTAGAAACTCTCCAATGACAGCAGCACAAAGTCAAGGACAGAAGGTGGAAGCATAACTTTCACAAACTAGATGGACAATCTGGCACCTGGAGGAGAAAGGACTGAGTATTTCCGCCCTCTTGCTGTGATTATCAAATCACGTTGTCGCACTTCTTGGGTCTTTATGTTTTCAAACATTGCAATCTATCATACTGTTTTTCTGATGTATTTGGATTTGGCATTCTTAATGTTTAATATTTATTTCTGTTATTTTATTTCTAGAATTCCAATTTCTTTAAAATTTTAAAGTTATGTTCACTTTAGATCTTTATATTTTCACCAAATATCTACTATTCCAATAGGGGAAAAATGAAACAAAGAAAGAAAGAAAAGACAAAAGTCTTGTCCCAAACAAAACTTTGCAGGTCAGCTTTTTTTTCTTTTTTTGTCTTGCATGAACCTAATAACCCCTCCCTCCCTAATGCCTTGCTGCTTTCAGGCATCAAACCTTTCTACTTTCTCTAGGTAATTTTGTCTCTTAGAGAGGTCTTGGATTGTAAATTTAAGTCAACTGCTCATTTCTCTTCCTATACATCTAAGCCTTTGTCTCTCAGTTTAGAATCAAAAATCTTACTTTCTCTCTAGAATGACAGGAAAAGTAGTTGGAGTGTTTATTAACCTCAAGGAAGGTTTGTCTGCTTCCCCAGTATATATGCAGGACTGTTCTCACAGCTGGATATAACTCAAATCAGTTATTTTTCTTCAGAGGGTAAAAACCTGTATCCTGGGAAAATAACATTTAATTCATCATCTTTTTTTTTTTTTTTTAATGAACCATAAATTACTTTTAACTTCCCCCACCATGTTCTCACCTCAAGATAAGCTTTCTACAGTGGGAATACAAAGAGACAGGGAGAAAATTTCAGCTTTCAAGTTTCTAAAATATTTTGGTGATAATAGATTGACAAAAATAAAAAACAAAAAATCTTGCATCTTTGCATTTTGCATTCCCAGATTTTGAGTTTCAAAGCCAAGTTTATGCTGGTGTCTATACTATATAAAGATTTAATTTTAATTAGGTTCTGTTCAACAACCATTTTAACAAACTTGTCCCAGTTCCTAATAATCAATATAGATTATTAAATATTATACAATAAATAACAGAATATAATATAAATATGATAAATCATGTAAATAACCCAGGATATAATAATAAAACCTATACTTCTTTAATTGTCCTTCATACCCAGGTTTTTTTCCTGCATGATTTTTCACAGTAAATAAACACTATTCTGATTTTCTCATCCTCATTTCATTTCCTGATGAGAGGTATTCTCTCATATCTTAAGTTTCTATTCTTTTCAAAATTATTTTATTTATCTTTAATGAACTATAGTAGATATTTTGTATAAAATACTGTCTATCTTTGTTAGTCAAAAAGCACACAAGGTCTGCGTACAGAGCTGTATACTACTAGGCAAGTGAGAAAACCAGGTACCTGTCAGACACAGAATGTGTCAGAATATTGTTTTTTCTTTTTCTTTTAGAAGATTGTCTTCCTTGTAACACTTAGGAAAGAATTTTATTCACAATCAAATGATGGCCAAGTTTCCTAAGAAGTGAATTAAAAAAAAAAACCTTACACCATAAGCTAAGAAATGTGTCATTGGTGACCCAAGAGGCCAGGTGCCTTGGTGGCCTGAGAAGTTTAAATTAACCTTTGAAAAAAAAGGAGAAGAGAAGAAAAAAAAAAAAAAGGAGGAAAAAGAAGGAGGCATCGTTGGGGCATATGTCCTTAATGTAAAAGCAAATGATACAAATAAAGACAATGCAGTTAGTATGAGAAAGGCAAGAACATTTTAACACAAAGTGACCCCAACGCAAGAAAAATAGGGAAAAATAGTAGCAGCATGGAAAAATCAGTGGTATTAAAAAAAATAATAACTACTGTTGTTGAGTGTTACTACTTGCTAGGTACAATGATAAGCACATGTGTTCATTTAATTAAAAATGAATTGTCTATTTCTGAAGTTAGAACTAATTCTAGAACAAATTCTAGGTAGAAGACCCATTTCCTCCTAAATGAGTGGTCTCAGGGAGCACATATATATAAGATAGGAAGAAAACAAAAGTAAGCTTTAATACTGCTTCCCACCTGCCTGGGATCCAGTGTGGAACACAGGGGAGGACCAACGGAAGCTGTAAGTGTGAAGCAGTGCAGGCAGGGGGTGGCACACGCTGGTGACCGAGAATGCAGTGGGCACTGTGCCAGTGGGTTGCAGGTTCTCGAGACAGTTGGGCCTTACCTTGCTAGTCAGATGAGCGCTGCAATTCTACTAATGGATGTCAGCAGGTGTAGCAGCATTGGCTCAAACCAGGTATGTGGTCTTTTGATTCAGATTGCTTTAAAAAGATGTCCATAGTCAAAACTATTGAAAAGGGCAATAGTTTTCAACTCAGTGGGACTTTGTCATCAGAGGGGATGGTTAGCACTATCTGGAGACATGTTGATTGTCGTAACGTTTGGAGAAGAGCGGTGAAGTGACTGGCATCTAGTGGACAGATGCATCTAGTGGCTAGACGACTGGCGTCTAACAGAGATGTAGCTAAATACCCTGTAATGCACAGAGGATCCACCTCAGCAAAGAATTTTCCAGCCCATAGATAGTGCAACTGTTGAGGAATCCTGCAGTAGAACCTCACTTGTGCCGGGCTAACTACAGTTCTGGATAACTGATGACAGCCAGGAATCAAGGGCTAAGATGCTCACAGGCAATTAACACATAAATCTTTTTCAAATCAATTGCAGAAGTAAATAATTGGTGATTGAAGTGTTCCATACCTTAACTGCAGTATTGATTGATGGGTATGCAGAACTCACTGAATGTAGACTTGATAATCTCTCAAAATGCAGTATTTGTTTTTGTTTGTTTGTTTGCAGTTTTTTGGCCAGGGCTGGGTTTGAACCTGCCACCTCAGCATATGGGGCTGGTGCCCTACTCCTTCAAGCCACAAGCGCTGCCCAAAATGTAGTATTTGATTTAAATTCAAACTGTCATATTATTCATTCATTGTTTTCAGCAAACATTCATTAAGTGTCTTTATGCAATTTACTTAGGATAGATACATCAGTGATCAGAGAAAGCAAAACTCCCTTCCCCCAAAGAGCTTACATGTAGTAGTGATCATCCCTTTTTAAAATATGTTTTAGGCTCGGTGCCTGTAGCACAGTGGTTACAGTGCCAGCCACATGCACTGACAGTGGTGGGTTCAAACCCAGCCCAGGCCTGCTAAACAACAATGACAACTGCAACAACAAAAAAAAAAAAAAATATATATATATATATATATATATGTATATATATTCGGGTGTTGTGGCAGGTGCCTGTAATTCCAGCTCCTTGGGAGGCTGAGGGCAGAGAATCACTGGAGCCCAGGAGTTTGAGGTCGCTGTGAGCTATAACGCCACAGCACTCTACCGAGGGTGACATAGTGAGACTCTACTCTGTCTAAATAAATAAATATATGTTTTAGACCTATATAGTTCAATGGTGCATCTACTGAGCAAAGAGAAAGTTAATTACAAAGTAGCACAGGAAAGAGCTCTCAAAAGGAGATTTCTACAGGAACATTTAGTAATAGAGCACTCTAAAGCAGCAAATATCTCAATTCACTCCCATAACAATCATATAAAATAGGTAACAGTTTTATCCCCATTTTAAAGATGGGGAAAGGTCATGTAACTAGCCCAAGTTAAATAATTAATATAGATCTTAGATTTGAACCCAGGTCAGCCTGATTTCAGAATATAGCATCCTGCATGGTATGTGAAATCCTACAGAAATGTGTAGGAGCAAGAAAACCACAAATAATTATGAGGGTTTACAGCCACTATAGCAAAGTCTCAAGATTATAATTGCAGAGACACTCTGCAAGAATTCAATTTCCTGTAAGAAACTAGAAGGTCCATAGAGGAGATAATATACATTCAACAAAGCCATTTCCACTTTCCTCTCAGACACACAGAAAGCCCGTATTCCTCAAAACCTCTTCATCTAGGCAATAGCATGTAACAAGATTTGGCTAATAGGATGTGGGCATGAGAAGTGTATGCCACCCGTGGACATGGCCCCTGAGCCACATGTGTGAACCTCTACTTTCTGTTTCTTAGCACGTAAGCACAGTAATCCTGAGGATTGGGACAACTCCTGCTCAATCCTAAATTGCTCCCGAGGCCTGAGAAGATTAGGGCACTTGAATCACCATGTGGAAGATGGCCCTCTGAACATCTGTTTTAGATTGTGACATGAGTGAGAAGTAAGTCTTTATTGTGTTAAGCCACTAAATTTGGGAGTTACTTATGACATTAGCTAGTTATAATTATTTTGCCTATCTGAAGCTCCATAAAGCCAAGACGAGAAAACGCGGTGAAATAACACTACAACTTTCTATGTTAAGATAAATTTATAATTTTTTAGTTTATTTACATGTAAATAGTGTTCAAAAAAATTGAGGCACAGAATAAAGACACATACTATGTGAAAAGATAAACTAAGTTTAAAATTGAGAAGAAAAGTGAAGCAAAGGTAAGTAAATTAAGAAAAGGAGGTGAAGCTGGGAGCCAAGTCCACAAACTACATCCATCATCTCCCTTGGAGATGGGTCACAGATTTGGGTCTAAGCTTTCTAGGAACCTAAAGAGGAAAGCACAATAAAGTTTGTTACTCACAGTACTCATAAAGCAGGAGCAAATCAGGCACTCAGGAGAAGCATGTTTATTCTAGTTCTAAGACCAGAGAGAGAAATTTTTCCTGTGGGTCCTCATAAAAACGACACTATAAAATATATCCAACGACATTCTCAGGGGAGAAAAAAATCCTCACAGTAAACCTAGCAATGAGTTTCATAAGTCCATTATATATAAAATGTCTTAGCACAAGGTGGTGAAAAGATGGCTAAGCACAATTCAGGGGCAAAGATACAGCTGTGGAATGCTATTGAATGAACAATGTGAAGATGACTGCTAATTAAACGGAACCCACTTAGTATAATAATTTTATAGTCGATGTGTTTAAAACAACTCTTTAGTAAATGCAGGCATAATTTACTCAAAAGCCTTAAATGTTATTCTCAAGTAAATTCCCTTTTTTCTTTCTTAATTATAAGCCCCAAACGAAAAGCCAAGTATAAAACTGTTATAGCAAAAACACATCTTGATGGACTATATTAATGATGTAATAGTGCCCAACTCATTGTTTAGAGAATCAGAGTGCTTTCAAATAAATTCCTGCAATATCACCTGAATGATAAAAATATAGCAATGGCTTATACATATTGATCAATAATATTGTACTTTGTTATGAATCATGACTTCCAATAATTATTTGAAAAATGACTTACATTTATCACATAGAATGTAAAAAGATTCTACTCCCAAATAGCTCCTATATTTTTCTTGCTTCTACTCCGGAAAAAAGGCTTTCTTTTTAGAAACCAAATTCGTTTTTAAAAATCCCCTTCCAAATTAAACTGTTTCTCTCATATAAATAAATGAAGCTATTTAATCATTTAAAATTTGAGTTATAGACCAAAAGAAGCAAGCCAAACCTAATGAATTTAAAGAGACCCATTCAAAGCAATGATAAGTGCCACTGCGATCTAAGTTCAGATGGAGACAGAACGTAAATACAAGTAGAATCAGTTATTTTCAAATCAAGAAATGTTTCTGTATTTATCTTGTAAAAATGAATCTACTTACACTTGATAATTCTTAATGACAAATACATAATTAAATTGTAAGATGATATTTTAAAAAGTGAGCCATGTTTAAAACTAAGATTAGATAAATAAGTCGATAAAAAAGAACTGTTTTTAAAGAAAAAATGGTGTTTAACAGTAATGAGACTTTTATTTTTACTTTGGTTTTTGTCTGCTCCTTGTTTAAATGTGTCATATTCTAAGAAATACCCAAAGTCCTATCAAATGTGATTGGAGTGGAATTTGTTATTTGGAAACACACAGAAGTCATTTTGGAGCCAGGACTATTGAATAAAGTCATTGTATAACATGTATATTTTGAAATACTTGAGGGAAAAGTCACATTTTAAAAATTTATTCTCATAATTGTCATGCGCTGACAATATCTATTTCCTCAGACATTCATTTATTCAGTTGTGCTAGTTGACAAGCAGAGAAGGATCTTAAAGATGACGCTGTTTTGAGATGAAAGAAAAAAAAAACTCAAAGCATTAAAAATAAAATATGTGGAAGTGAATTTTTATTTGAGAAAATAAATCACAAAATTTACAAATTTCAAAAAGTAATATATAACAAAAATATCACAAAATCCAGAAAAGTTAAATAACAGTTTAATCATTAATTGCCTGATACATTTTCATAAGACAGTTTTCTATAGTTTAGAGCAGCAGATTCTTTGATCGGGCCTTCAAGTGTCAACAAAATTATAATATTATTTCCTATAGAAAGCCTAGAAAAGATAATTTACTATTTCCCCTACCACGATAGATTAGACTTAGCTGTTTGTGACATTCGTTTGTTTGTTTGTTTTAAATTCATAGTTGAAAATATTTTAGCCTCATGATTCCTAATTTGTAATATGTACATTTTTTAAACTGTTTTCAAATGTGGTAAAACTTCTATACCTCTATAAAGTTTCTTTTGTATATTAGCTATCAGAATTCAGTTATTGTCTTATATAGTAACTAGATTTATTTATGTTTTCTTTTTTTTCTGCCTCACTTTTAATTATTTGCATTATTACTTTTATTATTTTTATTATTAGTGTGATAAGAACACTTAACATAAGGTCTAAACAATTAGCAAATTTTTAAGTATACAATAATAACTATAGACACTATGTTATACAATATTTCTCTAGCACTTATTCATCTTGCATAACTGAAACTATATATTTTTTGACTAATACCTTCCCATCCCCTACTCCCACCATAAACCAGTCCCTGGAAACCACCTTTGTACTCCCTGCTTCTGTGAATTTGACTATTTTAGATTCTTCATATAATTGGGATCCTGAAGGTTTTATCCTTTTTAAAAATATATATATTTAAGAAGTAAAGTGCATTTTTTAAAATAGAAATATTACGTAGTGGTGAAGTCTGGGCTATTAAAGTACTCATCCCTGAAACAGTACACATTGTACTCAATAGGTAATTTTTATCCCTCCCCCTACCTAATCCTAGCCTCCCACCTTTTGTGTAGGATAAAGCATAGAGCTAAAAGTGCTAGGCACTAGGGACAAAGTGATCTGGAAAAAGCCAAGCATCACTGCTGGCCCCAAGTATGGAAACCAATACTCACTAGACACAGCCTGCTGCCCCAACCCTAAGTCATACGTTAGCAGTGATAAGGTTAGCATAAGACAAACGTAAGGCAAACAGGATGGGTTAGGATTTGAATCATACAGTTAAAGGAAAACGACTTGTTTTTTAACCTTGACTCTTTCTCTGAAGCTTTCCTTGTACTATATTTTGTCATGTCTGAGATTTCAATAAAAGCCAGTGAGAAACGTTAGAGGGGCTGCACCCTTGTCTCTCCTTGCAGAGGACTTGCTGGTGTTAGCCTATCCAGGTCCCTCCAGTCAATCTGATAGACTGAATAGGTGTTATTCATTTGCGTTGAGTCCCGCCAACACTTCTAGAGTCTCCAGTGTAGATTATTCTACTCTGTATGACTGTGTACCCACAGTTTCACTTTCACATATAAATGAGAACATATTTTCCATTCTTGAGTTACTTCACTTAGAACAGTGGCCTCTAGTTCCATCTAGGTTCCTGCAAAAGACATTGTTTCATTAAATTGTATGGCTGAGTAGTACTCCACGATATAGATATATCACATTTTCTGCATCCATTTATACATTGATTCCCTGTCTTTGCTATTGTGAGTAGTGCTATAATAAAACATACCAGTGCAGGTATCATTTTGATATAATAATTTCTTTCCTCTTGGGTAAATACCCAGCAATGAGATTGTTGAATCAAATGCTCAGTCTATTTTTAGGTCTTTGAAATATCTTCATACTATTTGTCATAAAGATTTTACTAATTTACATTCCCACAAACATTATGTAAAGATTCATTTTTCTTTGCATCTGTGCCCAATTTTTGACTTTTTAATAATGACCATTCTGATGAGTAGAATGGTCTCTCATTGTCATTTTAATTTGCATTTCTCTTATGATCAGGGATATTGAGCATTTTTTCATATGTCTGTAGGTCATTCATGTGTCTTCTTTGAAAAATGTCTCTTCCTGTTGTTCATCTGCTTTTTAATGGGGTTATCTGTTTTCCTGCTAAATTGTTGAGGTTCTTGTAGATTCTGGATATCCGTCCTTTGTCGGAGGCATGGCTTGAAAATATTTTTCTCCCATTCTGTGCTTTGCCAATCTGTCCACCAACAAACTGTCCCATTTGTCTATTTTTGGATTTGTTTCATTTGCTTTAGGAGTCTAGTCAATAAATTCTTCATCTAGGCCAATGTCCAGAAGAATTCTTCCTAGTTTTTAGAAATTTTATATTTTCTCATCTTGAGATAATCTTTGAAGAAGATGAGAGAGAATGATTCAGTTTCATTTTTTCATGTAAGACTATCCAATTTTCCCAGCATCATTTATAGAATAAGGTATCCTTTCCCCAGTGTATGCTTGTATCTGCTTTGTCAAAGATCAGTTTGTTGTAGGTACATGCCTTTATTTCCAAGTTCTCTATTCTGTTCCACTGATCTATGTGTATATTTTTATACCAGCACCATTCTGTTTTGCTTACAATAGCCTTGTAACATAAAATGAAGTTAGGTGATATGATGCCTCCAATTTTGTACTTTTTGCTTAGGATTGTTTTGGCTAATTGAACTCTTTTTTGATTCCATGTGTATTGTAGGATTTTTTCTAATTCTGTGAGAAATGACATTGGCATTTTGATAGGACTGGCATTGAATCTGTAGATTACTTTGAACAGTGTGGTCATTTTAATGCTGTTGATTCTTCCCCTCAACATGCATGAAATGTATTTTATTTGCTTGTGTCATCTATGATTTCCTCCATTGGCATTTGGCAGTTCTTGTAGAGTTCTTCTACTTCCTTGGTTAAATAGGTATTTAATTAATTAATTAATTAATTTTGTAGCTGTTGTAAATGGGATTGTGTTCTTTATTTGATTCTCAGCTGGGCCATTATTGATGCATAGAAATGCTACTGATTTATATACATTGATTTTGTTATCTGAAACTTTACTGAATTCATTTATTAAGTCTAGGAGTATTTTGGAGGAGTCTTTTGGTTAAACATATAAATAAATTAATATTAAATAGTATGCTTAATTGATTTCCAAACTACTTATAACTATTTTAAATATAATAATATTTTTTACATAAAAAATAATAAGAATCCAGGATTTTGTAATTTCTTTCTAGCAGTGGAAGAAGCACCATAAATGTGGCAGAGCCCTGTAGCCTTCTACATAAGAAACCCAACCCCAGAAGCTAGGTGCCTGTCGCTCAGTGGTTAGAACGTCAGCCCTATGTACCAGGGGTGGCAGGTTCAAAGCTGGCCCAGGCCTGTTTAACAAAAAAAAAAGAAAGAAAGAAAGAAAGAAAAAGAAGCCCAATCCCAGACTAGTTAAGTAGCTGAGAGAGGATAAGTATAAGGCAGCCAGCACCAAACTCAGCTTCAATCCCAAGCCCTGAGATGTTTGACTTCTCTGAGGAAATATCATTTCAAAATTTGTATTTGTGTAATGGTTGCAAAACCAATTACTTCAAGTCTGCAAGAAGATTATAATGATGTAGTGAAAGCATAATTTCAGAGCACTGGCGATTGTCAACAGTCATAGGACCTGGCTGTCTAGACTGCTGTTCCACCACGTGTAGAACAATCTACCTCTAACTCCAGCTGAAATCTCAAAGTTCCATACAGCCTCATGCAGCAGAAGGTGTAGCTGTAAGTCATGAAGAGTCTAAACACACCCCCAATACACACACATACAATGGAATCCATACGCAGTCATATATAGACTGACTTCTCACCTCCCTTCCCATAGGTTGTGAGCAACTCAAGTCAGGTAGCACAGTGATCACGAGCAGAAACTTTGAAATCACACAGAATTTGGTTAAAGTCCCACTTCTGCTACTTAATAACTATTGAGGCTCAAAGAAAATTATTTAGATTCATTGAGTCTCTAATTGTCTCATCTATAAAATAAGGGTAATAAGTGATAGCTCCTTCGTAGGATAATCATGAGGATTAAACGAGATCTTACATGTAACGTATCCAGGTACGAGAAGGATTGGATAATATTGGCTTCAATTAATGTATTTAAAGAGTGTAAATAGGATTAAGGGCACAGTGAGTCACCGAAAAAACATCTATTTCGTACTTGGGATCATTGCTGAAGAAACACTGGGCTTCTTTGTAGTGAGTACAACATCTTTTATTGATATATTCATGTAACATACATTTATTGGATACTTACTACATGATAGGATACAAAGACAATTAAAACACAATTTTTTTTTTAAGAAGCAAATGTTCTACTGATGAGATAAAGACATAGATAACTAATTACAATGTAGGAGATCAATACCGCAGACTATTAGAAATTAAATTCTAAGTGTTCTTAAATGAAAGAGAAATTGATTCTTTTTAAGAGGTTTAGAAATGCTTCCGAAAGTAAGCTATATAGGCATAGAGTTTTGAAGACTATAATAAGAAAGGAAGGAAGTGAGAGTATTGATAAAGAGGAAACAATGTGAAGAGTGCAATATATAGTTTGATCGTTAAATAAGCATTTTTTGCAAAACGTTATCTTCTAGTGGGTCATCGCTAAATTATTCAGATTGGCAATATACTTCCCAACCCTAAATTGCCTCAATGGAATCACATTTTCTCCTTTTCCTAAAGCCAGGTACTCAGCCAATGTAAAATTTCAAATATATGTTAATACAAATCCCTGTTAATCCCTCAGTGGCAAGAAAGTGTAAAATCTTAAAACCAAAAGAAACTTATTAGCTTGACTTTTGCAATGTACGATGGAGACATATTACTTTTTTGCTACACAATTTTTTTAAATAAACTTGAAGCTAGTCCTTAAAAATCTAATATAACAGCTGTTCAGAGAAATGACAAATGCTGTACTTTAATTTTTGTATATACTATTCTGTGTAATGCAATTTCAGTCTCCAAAGACTCATGTGGGTCTAGAAAGTACATTGCTCATTCTATGATATACACCTTACTTACTACTTACAATAATTGGATTTTATTTTAAAATACAATGCTAGAGTAAGCCGCATGTCCCTAAAGATATTTTCTATTTTGTACCAATCAATTCACAAAATGTCTCATTTCTCCTAAAATGCACTTTATAGTGAAAGAGTATCAAACTGAAACCAAAGTTTCTCTAGGATGATTCACATTTTTCTTGCCAGCTATTACGACATGAATATAGATTGTTAGGCTTCCTGTATGAGAAGTAGCACATGATACCTGTTGCAATTTTCTGCTTCTATATGCACATACAACAAACTATACTACATCTTAGTGGCAATGGACAACAATTGTATTTTCTCTTACAGTTCAGGGGGAAAATGGGCTCAGTTGGGTAGTTCTGGTTTAATATGCTTCATAAAGTTGCAGGCAAATATAACTGGGCCCAGAGTCACTTGAAAGCTTCTGATATGTCTAGTGCAGACTGGGATGGCAGGAACAGCTGAGAGCTGACTAGGCTGTTCCTTTTTCTCTCTCCCTCTGTCTGCTCATTCTCTTCCTCTTTCCACTCCTCTTTCCTCTTCCTGTCCCTGTCCTCATTCCTTCTCCATTTCTTCCTCCTGCCACCCACCCCCTTCTTCTTGTGGCTTCTCCATATGGCTAGTTTGAACTCCCTCTTGGTACTGGAAGTGTCAGGGAACTCAGACTTCTTACATGGGATTGGCTTCTCCCATGAAATATTCCAAGTTGCCTAAATGGTAGCTGTAAACTTTTTAATGAGCTAGCCTCAGAAATTACAAAATACCACTCTATTGCATTCTACTGTCAAGCTCATCTCTAAGGTCAACAGAAGGCACATTAGATCATACCACTTAATGGAAGGAGTTGCAAAGAAATTGCCGCCATCTTTAATTTATCATAATACCTGTACAATAATGAAATATTGTGAGATTTCTTCAAATGTTTTTCTTCCCTTCATAGTGAATTTAAAACATACTGAGCTTGCCGTAAAACTCCTAAATTTAGACTGTATCAATTAGTTATTTAACCTAATTTGTTAATTGGTTTCTACTGGTAATTAAGAAAAACCGTATAAAAACTAATATAAAATTGTCCTTTGTGCTCAGTTGGGCTTACTGATAAAAACTTTTTTTTCAATAATCTTTTAAAAGAATTATCAAGAATGTGCTCTATGGGTGATATCTGGCAATAAGTACAAAGGTAAATAATCTGCCAAGATTTAGTGATTTCAGCCACTTTTAATCCCACTCCAATTTACCTCCTAACTCACAGAGAACATCAAAAAGCTGCAAAATGAATTTCTGAGCTTGTCTACTTGTCCAGACCATGCCATCTGCTACATGACCATGAAATAGAGCCATAGCACTTTCAAACTTTCAATGTTTTGGTATGTTTAGCATAACCCATTTTCACTACAGAATTATCATGAAAGCATGACCCAAGAGAATGATATGTATATTAATTAAACTAAGATAAATATTTTATATGACACAACCAAATTTTCATCTACAAGTTGGTATTAAGAAACTGCATTCTCCTCAAGGCAGCTTACAGAAAGGGTGAATTTTGTTAAATAAAGCAGCTGGGTTATTTCTAGTCATCCATTTTATTGCTGCATTACAAACTATCCCAGACTTCATAACTTAAAAGAACAATCATTTTATTATATCTCACAAATCTGTACAACAACATTTTGGGCAGGGCTCAACTGAGCAACTCCTCTCTACAGAGCAATGCCTGAGGTCACTCGGTAATATTCAGCTGGTGGCTGGACCGGGCTGGAGAGTCCAAAATGCCTTCACTCAGATGTCTGGCACTTGAGGAAGCATGTCTGGCACATCCTTCCATGGATTCTCAGGGACTTTCCAGGAGGCCTGTCCAGAACAGCAGTCAAACTTCTTTCACAAAAGCTCAGGTACCAACAGTAAGTGTTCCAACAGACAGAAAAGGAAGCTACCAATATTATTAGGCCTGAGCAGCACATTAGTATCCTGTCACTTCTGCCGTATTCTTTTGCTTAAAGTAGTCACAGAGAATCTGCTCATTTTCAGGAGGGGAAGGCATAGACCTTACTCTTGATTAAAAGAATTTACAGCACTGTGTAATTTGCTGCAGAGCCCGTGAGGAGTCAGACATTTCTGAAGCCATGTCTGGAATGTCTGACCCATGAGTCCCTTAAGATTTAGCTCAAAGACAGATACACAGAGGAGACTCAAATGATATAAATTAGAAGCAACAATGAACCAAATCTACAGATGGCATTACTTATGTTCAATTGAAAAATAGAATCCAGAAATATTAGTTGTGTAATGTGAAGAAGTTTCCCAATTATAGTTAAATCAGAATCTTTTACTATGTAAAGGCACTGACTGGAACTTTTAAAAAACTGAATCTCGTATAACCTCTCTATATTACAGGGCAGGCAGGCACCAGTAATCACATGCATTTCCCACTCCATCGGAAACCACTTGCAGAAATAAAACAGTAATTTTTTAAAAGTCTTTTGGAGGGGGCATGGATTTTCTCTTTCAAAAGCTAAAACCTAAAAAAAGGAGGGGGGGACCACTAAAGCATACATTCTATACCTAGTTTTTAAAACAAAACTTAGGTTCATTTGAATTGTTTTCTCTTGTTATATATTGCTATATTTATACACTCTCCCACAGATTAATTAACATAACACTTGGGTTATCAGGGCCCTTCACAGTCAACCTAACACTGCTTTCCTGGGCTCATTTACCATTGGTTTCCTCCCAATACCTTGTAGTCAAAGAGAACACTTATCATCCAACATGCTGAGTTTATTTTTCACTGCAGAAAGAGAAACCCTATACTAGGAGGAATCATGGTGCCTGATGGTTCTCATAAAATGTTAGAAAGGACATATAGGATTTGAGCTTGTTTTCCATGATTTTGGCTTACCAAATCTAACTAAGAGAAAGAAAGACTAGACTAAGGCTAAGATTGTAATTGGTAAAAGTCTTCATATCAGCCAAGGTAAGGTGCTCATTTTTGTGACTTTGACAATGTTTATGATTTATCTATGTTCGGGTATGATTATACAGTGATCATATTCGTTTCTCGATCAAACATGGTCAGTGTCCTTATGCAATGTTGAAGCTTTGTGAAATTACATTCATCAGGAGAACACCAGTTCCTACTCAAGACTAGCTCCAGGTGTCAGAGGCTCCTTTTCTCTTCTGCATTCCAGATTTGCCATACTCTGCTGGATTGGGGTTAACTAGCCCTCTGTTCCTCCTATTCCATTCAATTCCTTGTACCTTCAGTAATCCTTCACCTAGCACTCCGACTGGTTTTCTCTCAGTTCTTTGTGCTTTGTGTTATTTGGTGCTTTGTTTGCTCAAATAAGATCACAGTGCACATCTCTCTCAGCATTGTCAGACCCCTAACATATACTGTATTCACAAGAAAGGACTGAGGAGGGTTTTATTTTGTTACATAGACAAAATCACGCAGGTGAAATTGCCTTACTTGATTCAATAAAACCTTTTTTTGGTAACAGGCTTCACAAATCTAGTCTTGAAAGCAAGAAAAGAACTCGGGTCTTCAAGAATCATTGCTGGAAAGAAACCGGTTCTCAACCTGTGGGTCCCCTAAGACCATCAGAAAACACATCCTGCATATCAGACATTTACATTACAATTCATAACAGTAGCAAAATTACAGTTGTGAAGTAGCAACGAAAATAATTCCATGGCTGGGAGTCACCACAACATGAGGAACTGTACTAAAAGGTGGAGGCATTAGGAAGGTTGAGAACCATTTAGTTCAGTTCTCCCAGAGCCTGGAAGGAGACTACATTTCCCACAATTCTTCAGGGCGGACACACCTCCAGCATGCTTGAAACTACAACTCCCACAATCCTCAGAGACCGCGCCCTCGTCTGGTTTCCGGAAGGCCCAGCACCTTTTCCCATCTCCCCTTTCGGTCCTTGCGCGCTTGGGAACAAGGTCGTGAAAAAAGGTCTCGCTGCGTTGCCGCCATTTCTTCCGCCTTGGGTCTCTGGCCTTTCGCAGAGCTCTCCAGAGGCGCCATGTTGGCACAGAGCGTCCGGAGGTTCACAACCTCTGTGGTCCGTAGGAGCCACTACGAGGAGGGCCCCGGGAAGGTGAGCGTGTAAGGGGCTCGGCTTCGTGGGGTGCGGAGGACATGGCAGCAACTCGGTCACCGGCAAAGGCGCTCACGTACTGTGAAGACGGAGGTGATAGGTCGGGAATTGGGGCTGAAACGCAGACTTTCTGCTTACCCCAGGGTCTAGGGGGACAGCTGAGGACCCCAGCGCGCATAGCCACAACCAGGACTGGGCAGGTAGCTGGGAGCCTGCACAGGCCTCCACCGTCCCCTCCCCGCAACTGCAAACAGACAAAGCAAGAGAGAGAGAGTGGAAAAACCAGCCCTCTGAATGGTCCCGGAGACCAGGGCTTCGGTGCGGTGGCGTGAACCCGACCTGGAGGTCGTCGGACCCCGAATGAAGGTCATTGGACATCAGTGAGGAAACGAGAGCCTGTGGTTGGGGATCAAGCCTTTTCTAACTAGTCAACTAAGTTAAAAGCTCTCGGTGAAGATCAGGTTTGACCTCAGGTGAAAATAGTTCAGTTCTAACAACCTTTGAAGGTTAAACGAGGCCTAATCGTAAAGGGCAAGCAGGATATGGCTGCTCAGTGATGATTCTTTACTGGGTGGCTGGTTTATAATAATAACCTAGAACAGCGGGTTTTGTTTTTAAAATGACTGCTTTGGAGAGTACTTTTGTCCTAAAATAGAAAACTTAATCACTAATTTTTTTCTTGAGTCCTTAGACCCATTGAGTAGTGTTCAGTAAATCCAGTTATTTGTTACCTTCTAGGGTTATGTATGTTAAAGGTCCATGGAGTTTGAAAGATACAAACTGGTATAAATGTTTGTACTGGTTTGTACTGGCGTCTTAGAATGGGTACAGGAGATTGCACTAATGTACACAGCTATGATTTAACAATAAAAAAATTAAATAATGAGAAATAGACTAAAAAAAAAGAAAGATAATGTTTAAAAAGGTAGATCGTGTGGAGTACATACACATTTAGCATCCCTTATGTACTTACCCTTTTTTTTTACCTATAAAACAAATGATTTGAAGTTCTGTTTTTGTTACTTGTTTTTCCAACAGAATTTGCCTTTTTCGGTGGAAAATAAGTGGCGGTTACTAGTTATGATGACTTTGTACTTTGGATCTGGATTTGCTGCACCTTTCTTTATAGTAAGACACCAACTGCTTAAGAAGTAAAGATGTTTTCATTCATCCATTTAACAGGTAATTAATGGATCTGTAATCTTCCCTGAAAAACACATGTACTCCCACAAATGCATTGTTGTGTATAGCATCTGAGACTCAAAGATGTTAAGTTGTCCAAGATCCCATAGGTAGAGATGATGGCCAGGTTCTTACCCAGGCGGTCTTGGTCCAGAGCCCTCGATTTTTAACCAGGGAACATTATAATAAACTGATTATTATTCTGTCACAAACACTTGATAAAATAACACTGGTTTAGAACATGTCCTTTATAAAACACTATAAATTTTTCAATTCGTTTTAAAGTGATTACTGTGCTCCCTTCCAGTTTGCATAATCTAGGCTAACAATATTGATTTAAGTTGTAAAAACCCCAGAAGATAAAAATCCTTACAATGTTTCTTGATAAATCAGTCTCAAATGTTTGTACTGGTATAAATCTATGTGTAACCAACGCAGCCATCTTGGGAGACCCAAAACCTTTGAAGATACTTTTCTGATTAAGCAGTGATTCTCAGATAGGTATGATTTTGCTCCACATTGAGGGATTTGGCAATATCTGGAGACATTTTGTTTGTTTGTTTCAACTGGGGGGGGGGGGGGGCAAAATTCCAGTAGTGTGAAGGTAGAGAAACACTGTGTTAAGAGAATATGTTAGTCTTTGCCCAGGGGAATCTTGTGTATTGCAAATTTCTGGTGTGTGAATAAAAGATTTATTTGTTTGTGATCAGGATTTCTCAAAGTAATAGGACACCCTGTTGAATGATTGGAATAAATTCCAAAATACACCTTAGAAAGGAAAGACTACTTCTCATAATTAAGAAAGGGAACTACTTATCCAAGCCATTATTATGGAAAGGCTTTGGTGCATATGATGAAGCAAATCAGTATGAATAAAGTCATGATACTGTAAACGCTTTCTGATGTACCTGTCACAGTGGTAGTATTTTAATGAAACTGCAGGATTCCTGTTACATGAATGGGTGTTTTTTAATGCCATTAATTTTTGTTTTTTATTTTGCAGATATGAAGAGCATTTAAAAGGTGTATTCTATTTGAAAAATGGATCAAACTCTTGAACTCAATAGCATACTATTTGAGTTTGTAAATAAACTTAAGATGTGACTGCTTAATGTCTCTTTTCTGAAATGAGCATGACAATTGAGTGTTTGTTTACTTCATCATTTGGGTAATATTCCATTATCAGTTTCTTAAGAACTGTGTGTGATTTAGCTTATTTCATGGTATTATATAATGAGATTTTTATTTAAGTTTAGATTTCTAGGTCAGAACTTTGTTGGACTTTTATTGCCATTTTTTTGTTTGTATACTTTTAGACATCCCCTTTTCTTTTGACAGTGTAAACATGATTTTTTCCATGAGTGATTAATTGATTTTGAAGAAAACCAGTAGTGTGTATAGGTTGAAGTCCTGGTTAATTGGGTATTTAAGAGCTTCTGTTTTTTCTTATAGTCCTATTACCTGAAACTGAAATTTTTATCTTATTTAGACCAGAAAAAGAATATTTGAAATAGAATATAATGGCATGTAATATATAAGTTAGGAAATATTCCCAGTGTATTCTGGAATTTTGACCATAGTATACCCTCCTAGAAATGAGGTTAAAAAATGACACTGATTCATAATTGTATCTGTGAATCACAATAGTGAAGTACTGCTTACTGTTTAAAATATAATGACTTAATTCCTAGGATATCATGTAAAACAGGGCAATAATCAGCTACTGAATATTTTCATTTCACCTTGGTCACTACTGAAATACTGCTGGTGTTGGAAGAATACTGTAAAACAGATTGCAAACTGGTGGTTTGTTTAGTCTCTGGTCTTTATAGTGAGAGGTGCTATATTGTAAACCAACATTTAAAAGCAAGAATATTCATGTAAAAGTATTTCTAGATGGTTGAAAATTGCTCTGGGTAGTTCTATATGCTTACATAAGACAAAATAGCTGCCTATGTCACTACTCACCATAACATTAAATTTCCTGTATGGCTTCCTATAAAACCAATTTGTTGGAACTTAAATTTTGATTTTTTTCTCTCTGTTTATATTGCTAGGTCCTATCTTTAGAATCTTCAACAGCCACCTAGCAACTACTGTGGATGCACCTTTAGTTTGTAAGACTTTTCCTAGATATTCCCTGCACTTTCATGCCATCCTTTTTTTTTTTTTATTTTCCTGTGATGAATTTCATCCTGTGTTTGTTTGTTTTTTTTCTGTGAAACATCAAGCTTTTTCATCTTCAGAGAACAGGAGTAAATTTCCAGTGTTTGGCAGTAGAGATAGTGCTTATTGTTTTGAGGTCTAAGTGAGCTGTAAAAACATTTTCTGACAAATCCTAAATGAATACAGTTCTTTTTTCTAGTTTAAAATACATTAGGAATCAAAAGTAACAGTAATGGGTAGCCAGGTCTAGGTAAAAAAATTAAGGGTATATATGTGTTCAAGAAACTTCCCCTGCTTGTCTTATGTCCATAAAAAGACTTCAGACTGCTTTAGTATGTTGTGAGCAGAAGAGACCAGACAACTGCCTAGTTTCTGTCGTAGGGTTCTCTAGAGAGACAGGTCAAGAAGGGGGCAGATGGAGAGGAGTTTAAGAATTGTCTCATGCAATTGTGGGAGGTTGATAAGCCCAAATGTGAGTATGCTAACAAGCTGAAGACCCAGAAAAATATCCAAATGCAGTTTACTGACATAATTCCTCCTTGAGGGTCAGTCTTTGTTCAATTAGGCCATCAACTAATTGAATAAGGCTCACACATAAAAGTGAAGTTAGAGGGTAATCTATCATTCAAAAAACTAAAATACTGTTGGACCAAATGTTTGGACACCCATTATGTTCCAGCCAAGTTGGCACGAAATGAGCTGTAAGTTTCACGTAGGCAGGTGGCTAGTTAAAAAGTTTTAAAACCACCACAGGAAAAAAAATGACTACTTTCACACCTAAACTAGGTTTTACAAATTCAGGCTGACACTTAAAACCACAAGGTTTCCCCCAATATGCAGAACCCAGATTTGTTAAAAGAAGCCACTCTCATTGCTTCTGTAATTATGCTCTGGCCACACTGAAGGAAAGCAAAGTGTCCCATGTTTTGCTACTGAGTATGATAGAAGGTGAGACTGGCCTCCAGAACTCATGCTTGAGTTCAGAACCAGGCTGACACTCCTCAACTTCAAGGGTGGTACCTTAATTTCCTTTTAACTTAACAGTTGTAAAGATTAAGAAGGAAAATATGCCTAAATTTAGGCAAATTTCTTCAGGCTTCTGGTGTAGAAGGCTTAGTTTAAGTACACTGAAATGGAGAAACTTAACCAGCATTGAGTGACTAGGCCATTCTGCAGTAGTTAGGGATTGGTATTTCCAGTCACCCAAACTACTGTTCCAAGTGTCTGTCTGGCAGATACATCAGCCTTAACATCTCCAAAAGTGATGCCAGAGTGATGGTACTGTCACCTTTAGGGTAAAACTCCAGCACCTTATCCCGGCATTTAGTCACTTCACCACAGTTTCAGCCACGTGGCAGCATGAGTATTATGTACCACCTTGGAGTCTAGCTCAAGCACCAGCTTTTCTGAAAAGTCAACCTTGACTTATTTCTCCCCTTGTCCCTAACACTACACAAGTCTGCAGCACCCTATTAAACAGCCTTGTAATTACTTAAGCATACGCTGTAATAATTTCCTTACCTAAATGCCTGTTGGCTTGTAAACTTTGACCAGAGGCTTTTATTTGTTCATGTATCCTGCATCTGTACTTTAGTGAGTGGTCAATTAATATTTGTTGAAAGGATTATTGAAGCCAAAATGACAAAATTACATAAATTTTCAGCCTCCTGTACACCAAGATGTTCCACTGATGAATACGTAGGAATGAATTTTTGTTAGATAATTAGCTGAGTTGTATTCTCCAACCACATGTAAACATATTGAAATTACACAATTGTGAAAACTCAGTGTAATGAGGAGTTTGCACTGAAACTTAACTCAGCGATGTCATTGACCACAGGTGCTGTTGAGTCCATCTGGTATTTTTCTTTGCAGACAGCCTTTCTCCATAGATGGGAGAGTGTGTGTTGATTTACATTCTGACAATAGCTCTTTTTCAAATCAGCATTTTGAGAACACTGGCTTAAAGAATTAGAGAATTTTTTTTTTTTTTTTTTAATCTTCTGTAACCGAAGAGAGCTCAGAAATTTAAGGGCTTTCCATTCCTCAGCCTCTTTTTCCTAAGCTGTTTCTTTTATTGTCATAAGTTGGCTGCTGTAGTTTCAGGCACAGACTTGACTAATGTCTAGCCAGAAAATACTGTCTCAAGTATTTTTAAGAGTGAAGAAAGTTTTCCTTCAGACTGTCCGTCACCAATCATTGGCCAAAAGAATAATAAATTCACCTTTAAAACGTAACACTAGCAAGAGGAATGGTATGATAGTTGTCAGATTTGACCAATTAGGATTTTCTCACAGGTCTTCATGTGGGCAGAGTGGATGCTGCAGTGTATCAGGATTCTATCAGAAAAAGAAGGAAAAGTGGCTGTTGGGTATGCAAGAAACAGTTTCTGCTGCAACTATTCTAGATACTGAGAAGATGGCCCCAGTACCAAAAAATGTGATAAGCCTTCATTTTAGTGTATCCAGTAAATAAAAGACCATAGCTTAGTCTAACTTAACAATATGCTGATTATAGCTTATGCTACTTCTCTGTCTCAATGGAAGATAAAATTCATAATGGTAGTAAGAGGGGGTTTTTTTTCTTTAAGGATTTATACTTTACCCACAGTTTAAATAAAAGCTGTATTATTAAATATTTGCTCTCACAGCTATTGTAATTTTATATACCAGAAGGAAAATAATCACTTTCTACAAATCTACATTATTATTTAGTGAGTATATAATTTAATTTATAATTAATTTTGGAGAGAGATCTTAAACATTTGAAAATGAGAGTGCGATCTGGCTCCTTCTCTAGCCTGGTATAGTAGTCATTAAGTCTTTGCATAAACATGACAGTTCTACTTCTGAATACATGGCAGGATCAAATTCTATCTCTTTTGCTGTGACAATGAAAAAATGACCAGAAGTGATATGTGTTACTTCTAAATGGGAAGCTTTAAAAGGCAGTCTACCAGTCACTCAATTCCTTCTGCTACAGCAGGTTTTTTGACCTTTTTTTTTTTTTTTTTTTTTTTTTTTATTGTTAAATAATAGCTGTGTACATTAGTGCAATCAAGGGGTACAATGTGCTGGTTTCATATATAATCGGAAATATTCTCATCAAACTGTTCAACGTAGCCTCCATGGCATTTTCTTAGTTATTGTATGTAGACATTTGCACACTTGAACCT
>CAUYPK010134341.1:0-31025 GCA_963574355.1 Loris lydekkerianus
TTTCTGCAACCAGGCCAAACCATCACAGCAGAGTCCTATTGTGAGGAAATCGATGAAATGTACTGAAAATTGCGTCAGCAGCAGCCAGCACTGGTCAACAGAAGAGGTCCAATCCTGCTCCACGACAACGCCCGGCCACACGTCTCACAGATCACCATCCGAAAATTAAAGGAGTTGAGCGTCGAAGTTCTGCCTCACCCACCATACTCCCCAGACCTCTCGCCAACCGACTACCATCTTTTCAAGCACTTCGATAACTTTCTCACCGGTAGAACCTTTGCCAATCAGGACCTAGCAAAAACGGCCTTCGTTGACTTCATCGAATCCCGAGCACCCAATTTCTATGCCGATGGAACTAATCGACTTGTGTTACGTTGGCAAAAGTGCACTGATTCAAATGGCGCTTATTTCGATTAAATTGAATAAATATTCACTGAGATATTACAGTTTAAAGTAGACTCATAAAAACGGACACAACTTTTAAAATGATCAATTCAAAAGCTAAGAATTGATTCCTTTCTCTCCCTCTCACCCACTCTCTTCTTAGAAATAGTTTTGGAGGCAAATGGTTTTGGATACCAGTGGCTTTAGTAACTGGGTTGTTTCTCTTACATAAGAAGAAGGCAAAGGCTCCGCGCCCATAGCTCAGTGAGTAGGGCACCAGCCACGTACACCAGGGCTGGCAGGTTCAAGCCCAGACTGAACCTGCTAAACAACAATGACAACTGCAACCAAAAATAGGCAGGCGTTTGTGGCGAGCACCTGTAGTCCCAGCTACTTGGGAGGCTGAGGCAAGAGAACTGCTTAAGCCAAGAGTTTGAGGTTGCTGTGAGGTGTGACTCCATAGCACTCTACTGAGGGTGACAGAGTGAGACTCTGTCTCAAAAAAAGAAGAAGAAGAAAGAAGAAAGAAGAAGAAGAAAAGAAGTGGGCAGGCTAGTACGGGACCTGGGTGTCGGTCACAGTAGGAAGGCAAGAAGAAGTCAGGAGTGATAAGTCTTGGCCTTTTATTCCTGCCTGGAATATGGCTTTTATAGCTCTAGATATCAAACAAGTGTTTAAGGCAAGAAGGGGCAAAGACAAAGCAAAAACTTTTCCAGAAACTCCCAGAAAATTTCTGCATTTTTCTCTTTGGCCATGATTGTGTTAAATGGCGTAACTGCAAAAAAATTACTTCTAGTAGCGGAGTGTGGTGGCTCATGCCTGTAATCCTAGCACTCTGGGAGGCCAAGATAGGAGGATCACTTGAGCTCAGGAATTTGAGACCAGCCTGAGCAAGAATGAGACCTCATCTCTACTAAAGGTAGAAAAACTAGCTGGGCACTGTGGCCCATGCCTGTAGTCCCAGCTACTGGAGAGCCTGAAGCAAGAGGATCACTTAAGCTCCAAAATTTGAGGTTGCTGTGAGCTATGATAATGCCACAGCACTCGACCCAAGGGAACAGAGTAATACTCTGTCTCAAAAAAAGAAATTACTTCCGGCCTGCCTGATACCTCACAATTGTAATACTATCCCTCTAGAAGGTTGAAGCAGGAAGATCACTTGAGCTCAAGAGTTAGACATCAGCCTGAGCAAGAGCCAGACACCTGTGTCTAGAAAAATTAGCAAGGCCCGTACTCCTTGAACCTAGGAGGCTGAGGTTGTTGTGAGGTAGACTGACTGGAGCAACAGAGTTCTGTATCAGTAAAAAAATTATGTAGTGGCAGCGCCTGTAGCTCAGTTGGCAGTGTGCCGGCCAGACACACCAAGGGTGGTGGGTGTGAACCCAGACTAGGCCTGCTAAACAACAATGATAACTGCAACCAAAAAATAGCCAAGCATTGTGATGGGTGCCTGTAGTCCCTGCTGCTTGGGAGGCTGAGTCAAGAGAATTGCTTAAGCCCAAGAGTTGGAGGTTGCCGTGAACTGTGACACCACAACACTCTACCAAGGGCAACATAGTGAGACTCTGTCTCAAAAAAAATAAAAAAAAAAATTACTTCTTGGCCAGGCACAGTGGCTCACGCCTATAATCCCAGCACTTGGGAGTCAAGGCAGGTAGATTGCCTGAGCTCACAAGTTTGAGACCAGCCTAAGCAAGAGCAAGACCCCGTCTCTAAAATATAGCCAGGCATTGTGGCAGGCACCTGTAGTCCCAGCTAAATGGGAGGCTGAGGCAAGGGGATCCCTTGAGCCTAAGTTTGAAGTTGCTGTGTGCTGTGATGCCATGGCACTCTACCAAGGGTGACATAGTAAGACTCTGTCTCAAAAAAAAAAAAAAAAATTTCCTCTTATCCAAAAGTCCTTCACCTTCATTATGATGGGACCTGGGTTATTTGCCCCAGATTAGATTTGGCAGAACAACAACTCCTATTTATGAAGCGGTTCAGGGATAAGTTGGTTAAATACAGTATATTATCTACAAAATTTTTGATATGCCCCACTTCAAAAAATGGTTCCTGGGTGGTGTCTGTGGCTCAGTGGGTAGGGTGCTGGCCCCATATACTGAGGGTGGCGGGTTCAAACCTGGCCCCGGCCGAACTGCAACAAAAAAATAGCTGGGCATCGCAGGTGCCTTTTGTCCCAGCTACTCGGGAGGTTGAGGCAAGAGAATCGCCTAAGCCCAGGAGTTGGAAGTTGCTGTGAGCAGTGTGATGTTTAAGGACTTCATTTTAATGAAAAGAAGAACGTGGCAGAAATGTGAGACTTCCAAGATAAGGTCGTAAAAGATAGGGCAGCTTCTACTTTGTCCCCTTTTGCATCACTTGCTCTGGGGAAAACCAGCTGTCATGTTCTGAGGACACTCATGCTGCTCTATGGAGAGACCCATGTGGCAAAGAATTGAGGCCTTTTGCCAACACCCTGCATACTTTCCGGCACCAGTTAAGCATTCAGATCACTGCAGACACAACTGACATCTTGAGTATAACACGATGAGAGACCTGTAGCCAGAACCACCCTGCTAAGCCACTCCAGAATTCCTGACTTGTAGAAACTAAATGAGATAAAAAATATTATGGTTATGTGAAGTCATTAAATTTTGGAATAATTTATTATATAAAAAATACATTCCCAAAAACAACAAAAATAAACAAATGAGACTTAAATAAACTTAAAAGCTTCTACACAGCCAAAGACACAACAATCAATGCAAATAGACAATGGAAAAGCTATTTGCATATTATGAATCTGACAAAGGTTGATAACTAGGATCTACAGAGAACTCAAATTAATCAACAACAAAAAAGAGTTAACCCTTGGGCAGCACCCATGGCTCAGTGGGTAGGGCGTCAGCCCTTATACTGAGGGTGGTGGGTTCAAATCCAGCCCCGGCCAAACTGCAACAAAAAAATAGCTAGGCGTTGTGGCAGGCGCCTGTAGTCCCAACTACTTGGGAGGCTGAGGCAAGAGAATTGCCTAAGCTCAGGAGTTGGAGGTTGCTGTGAGCTGTGTGAGGCCACGGCACTCTACTGAGGGCGAAAAAGTGAGACTCTGTCTCCACATAAAAATAAAATAAAAATAAAGAGTTAACCCCACCTATCACTGGACAAGAGACACAAACAGAACCTTCTCTGAAAAAGACAGACGAATGGCTAACAAACATGAAAAAATGCTTATCCATAATAATCAGAGAAATGCAAATCAAAACCAACCTGAGATATCACCTAACCCCAGTACGTTTAACACACATCATAAAGTCCCAAAGCTGCAGATGCTGGCATGGATGTGAAGAGAAGGGAATAATTTTGCACTGTTGGTGGGAGTGCAAACTAATACACCTTCTTCGGAAAGAAGTATAGAGAATCCTCAAAGAACTCAAATTACATCTCCCATTTGACCCCACAATCCCACTACTAGGCATCTACCCAGAAGGAAAAAAATCATTTTATCATAGAGACATTTGCACTAGATGGTTTGTCGCAACTCAGTTTACAATCGCCAAAATGTGGGCGCAACCTAAATGCCCATCTATCTAGGAATGGATTAACAAGCTGTGGTATATGTACACCATGGAATACTATTCAGCCATAAAAAGGTGGAGACTTTACATCTTTTGTGTTAAGATGGATAGGGTTGGAACTCATTCTTCTTAGTAAAGTATCACAAGAATACAGAAACAAGGATCCAAAGTATTCAATTTTAATACGAAACCAGTAGATAGTCTAATACACCCTCACATAAGAGGAAAACTCAAATCAATTTAAAGTAGGGAGTGGGGGAACAAGGGAGCAGGGAGCAGGGAGGACGGTAGGAGATGGTTGTGCTCCAATTTAATGGGTACAATGGTAGGATATATGGCACACATCTTGGGGGCGTGACACAATTATAAGAGGCTTAAGCCGGGCATAGGGGTGGGCAAGTGTAGTCCCAGCTATTTGGGAGGCTGAGGCAAAAGAATCGCTTAGGCCTAAGAGTTTGAGGTTACCATGAGCTGTGATGCCACAGCACTCTACTGAGGGTAACATAGTGAGACTCTGTCTCAAAAAAAAAAAAGTCATAGTGTTAGGCCAGGCGCGGTGGCTCACACTTGTAACCCTACCATTCTGAGAGGCCAAGATAGGAGGATTGCTTGAGCTCAGGAGTCGAAGACCAGCCTGAGCAAGAGTAAGACCCATCTCTACCAAAAATAGAAAAACTAGCCTGGTGTTGTGGTGGGCATCTACCAGTCCTAGCTACTCAGGAGGCTGAGGCAAGAGGATCACTTGAGCCCAAGAGTTTGAAGTAGCTGTGAGCTATTATGATGCTATCCCACTCTACCCAAGGACACAGTGAGACTGTCTCAAAAAAAAAAAAAAAAAAAAAAAGTTGAAGTGTAGGCAAGATCATGCCTTTCTCTCAGCTTCTGGCATCACCAGAAAAACTTGGTATTCCTTGGCTTATAGCTACATATTAACAATTCCAATCTCTGCCTCTGTCCTCACATGGCACTCCTGTGTCTTTGTGTCTTCACATGACCATCTTCCTAGGAGGACACCAGTTACACTGGATTAAGGGCCCACCATGCTATATTATGACTTCAACGAGCTAATTAGACCTATCTGTAATCACCCTATTTCCAAATAAGTTCACATTCTGAGGTGCTGGGAATTAGGACTTCAACACATCTTTTTTGGAAGGGGATGCAAAACTGACCCCATAACAATGACCTTATACATCTGTGACCTAGGCAATTTAATTATGAATGCAAACTCTATAATAAGAGGTGCCTTTACTCTGTGTCTGTCTAGGGAATGTAATCATTGTGTAGGATTTTTTCATGCTTGACCTCATCCTTCTCCATTGGTATTTCTGAAATCAGCAGATTTCTGAGAGGTTGCCTTAGGTTTCCTTCTCTTTCTTTCTTTCTTTTTTTTTTTTTTTTTTTTTTTTGAGACAGAGTCTCTCTATTTCACCCTTAGACTCCCAAGTAGCTGGGACTACAGGTGCCTGCCACAACGCTTGGCTATTTTTATTTTTATTTTGGTTGCAGTTGTTTAGCTGGCCCGGCCCAGGTTCGAATCCACCACCCTCGGTGTATGTGGCTGGTGTCATAACCACTGTGCTATGGGAGCTGAGCCTTGGTTGCCTTAGGTTTCTAACCAGGTCACAGCCTTTGTCTCAGGGTGACTTAACTCTAATCCTAGGATTTATCTGCAGTCGTCGTGCAGCTATGGGATCCCCCAGAATGCTAAGATATCTTGGATGAGCTCCACAAATAGGTGATACTAATGTGAGCCAGAAGGGGGTAGCAAAATTTAATTTTATTAAATTGTTATTGTCATGTTTTATCTGAGTTATACCTAAATTCCAGGGGATCTTGCATTAGCATACATGCACATCCCACCCCATGTGATCTTTGTCACCAACCCATTACCTCTACCTTTCAATATCTTCACTACACGTCTGCTACTTAGTCCTATGCAGGCACCATGAGATTCTCCCGTGTTCCCATCCGTAGGATTCCTTTGGTTTCAGAGGTCCTTTGGGCTACCTGTCTGGGTCACCCTTGAGCATATCAGAAACATTGGGGTAAGGAAAGATCTAATATTGTCTAAGTGTATCTCTGCTTCCATGTTGTTTTGAAAAGTGCATGCACCAGGAGCATAGATCTCTTTCTCTAGGACACACGCAGTATCTGAACTTGTAATGCTTCCCCTCCTTCTTCTCCCCCTCTCCAAGCCCAGGAAAATTTTTTTGTTGTTGTTGCCCTTTGGAGAGTGCTGTGGCATCACAGCTCATAGCAACCTTTAACTCTCGGGCTTAAGGGATTCTCTTGCCTCAGCCTCCCAAGTAGCTGGTACTACAGACGCCCACAATGCCCAGCTATTTTTTTTTTTTTTTCCTTTCTTTTTTTTAACCCCTTAGAGACAGAGTCTCACTTTGTCGCCCTCTGGAGAGTGCTGTAGCATCACAGCTCACAGCAACATCCAGCTCTTGGGCTTAAGCAATTCTCTTGCCTCAGCCTCCCAAGTAGCTGGTACTACAGGTGCCTGCCACAATGCCTGGATACTTTTTGTTGCAGTTTGGCCAGAGCTGGGTTTGAACCCACCACCCTTGGTATATGGGACTGGCGCCCTCCTCACTAAGCCACAGGCATCACCTGATGCCCGGCTATTTTTTTTGTTGTTGCAGTTTTGCTAGGGCAGGGTTCAAACCCACCACCCTCAGCTTATGGGGCCGGAGCCCTACTTACTCAGCCACAGGCGCTGCCCTCCCAAGAAGATTTTTTTTTTTTTTTTTTTTTGCGGTTTTTGGCTGGGGCTGGGTTTTGAATCCACCACCTCTGGAATATGGGGCTGGCGCCCCAACCCTTTGAGCCACAGATGCCGCCCTCCCAAGAAGATTGTTATAGATGTTCAAGAACTTCTTCAAGTTTTGCTGCTCTCTTGTCTGTATTCCTTGTAGGAAAGAACCGATGCAAACATGCTGCTGTTGCTGTTTGTTGTGCCATGAGGAATAAAGTCCTTTCTCTTGGACCCAGGAATGTTATGTTTTCTGCCAATATCCTTTAAATAGTAGTAGGCTAATTTACTAGCTTGTCAGAAGGGTAAAATGAAATCTCAGACCTGACATGTGGCACGGGTTTGGAGCCAGGTGCTATGACAACCACGAGAAGCTGTTCAGAGCCCAGGCGGAACTAGTTGCCATATCAGTGGCTGCATGAGGCAGGTAAACCAGGAGAATCTATAGAGGCGTTCCCTACTACGTTTCTCTCTCCTCAAATCTTGTCAGCCACTCTCCCACCCGCTCTCAGCTAAGACTGGGAAGACTAGAACCATCAAGCAAGGAGTCCCTTGATTTGTAGCCTTTTATCCCACAAATTTATATACAAATGTACTCATCCTGTTCTCTTTGGTGATTAAAAAAAAACAAAATGTTTCCTCCAATGCAAGAGCTATTCCCTTCTTTTACCTGTGCATGTATATGAAAATGTTCCTTCTCAACTGGGCCCTCCAGTGATATTTAGGTATGGCCAAGAGTTCTCCCCCACTCTAGCTATACCCTAAGGTCTCCTGACCACTGTCAAAGCCAAGCTTCTCCACATTGTTGTCTATACAACCATCTCCATTTTACCTCACACTCACTCTCAAACCTACTCCAATTTGATTTCTGCTGATAATACACCAACCCATTTTACTGGGTTTACCTAAGACCTTAAAATTGTTGATTGTTATAGATGCTTATTAGGGTTTTTTGTTTGTTTGTTTGTTTTGAGACAGAGTCTCACTTTCTTGCCCCCTGTAGAGTGTCATGGAGTCACAGCTCACAGCAACCTTAAACTCTTGGGCTCAAGTGATCCTCTTGCCTCAGCCTCCCAAGTAGCTGGGACTACAGGCATCCACCATAATCCCCAGCTGGTTTTTTTAGAGATGGGGCATCTCACCTCTTGCTCAGGCTGGTTTCAAACTCATGAGCTCAGGTGATCCACCTACCTTGGCCTCCCGGAGTGCTAACAGGCACGAGCCATGGCATCTGGCCGAGCTTTTTTGTTTGTTTTGTTTTGAGACAGAGTCTCACTATGTCACCCTTGGGAGAGTGCCATGGTATCACAGCTCACAGACAACCTCAAACTCTTGGGCTTAAACGATTCTCTTGCCTCAGCCTCCCAAGTAGCTGGGACTACAGGTGCCTGCCATAATGCCCTGCGATTTTTTTGTTGCCGTTTGGCCAGAGCTGGGCTTGAACCCTCCACCCCTGGGGGGTATATGGGGCCGGTGCCCTACTCACTGAGCCACAGGCGCTGCCTGGCTTTTTTATTGTTGTTGTTGTTGCAGTTGTCATTGTTTAGCAGGCCCGGGCTGGGCTCGAACCCGCCAGCTTTGGTGTATGTGGCCAGCATCCTACTCACTGAGCTCTGGGCGCTGAGCCTTGTTTCGTGTTTTTTAAGAGGCAGAGTCTTGTTCTGCCACCAGGTTGGAGTCTTAGTGGCACGATCATAGAGTTAAGTGTTGAAGAGCCCGATGTCAGGTCCCCGTGCTCCCAGAACTGAATTATTTCTGATACTGAGTTGATGGAATGAATGAGCAGAGCAAGCAGGTGCAAGCAGGCAAAGTGCCAAAGTTTTATTAAAGATTAAAGCAGAGTACATCCCAAAGAAGGAAGGGGTTGGCTCCCAGGAGTGGAGGAGACACTGAGTTTAACAAGATTTTTCCTCTTATGCTGACTTTTTTTTTTTGCAGTTTTTGGCCAGGGCTGGGCTTTCTTTCTTCTTTTTTTTTTTTTTTAGAGACAAGGTCTTGCTCTGGCTCAGGGCAGTCTCGGAACTTGTGAGCTCAGGCAATCCACCCAGTGACTTTTTAATTTGATATTAAGTGGAGGGTGGGATATTCATGGTTTGTCTTGGAAAAAAGGTGGAGAATTTCTGGAATTAGGAACTTTCTCCCTTTCTAACCTTGGAAGGCAATTTTCAGGGGTTGCCATAGTATTTGTAAACTGTCGTGGTGCTGGTGGATGTAAATGTTACTATGTCAATGAGGGTAGTTCTTTTAGGAAAACTGTTAACTCAACTGTGTACATGCTCCAAAGACTCTCTATCAAGGCCTTGATCATATGTCTACTTTGTGGTTTCCCTGTCTCTTTGTGATTGGCAAGTCTTTGAGATACAAGTTGGTATGAACACACCTGTCTGTCCATGTCAGAAAGCCCCTGGGACATTGAATAGCATCTATCTCAAAGCAACCCACCTGCGAAGTCCCACACCTGCAAGGTCTACATTAGCCCCATTCTCATGACAACTCAGGCCTGCCTGACTCAAACCAGTCTAAAATAACATTCACCATTCACCCTGCTCAAATCTAACTACTGGTCTCATATAACATTAGCTCATAGCAACCTCAAACTCAAATTATCCTTTTGCTTCAGCCTCCCAAGTAGCTGAGACACAGGTGCACACCACCACATATGGCTAACATTTTTTTTAAGAGATGGGGGTCTCTTGGCTCTTCACCTGTAGCTCAGCAGCTAGGGCGCCAGCCACATACACTGGAGCTCAAGGGTTCAAACCCAGCCCGGGGCTGCTAAACAACAATGACAGCTACAATCAAAAAATAGTCAGGGGTTGTGGTAAGCGCCCGTAGTCCCAGGTGCTTGGGAGGCTGAGGCAAGAGAATCGCTTAAGCCCAGGAGTTGGAGGTTGCTGTGAACTGTGATGCCATGGCATGTTACCAAGGGTGACATAGTGAGACACTGTTTAAAAAAAAAGAGAGAGAGAGAGAGAGAGAGAGAGATGGGGTCTCACTCTTGCTCAGGCTGGTCTCAAACTCCTAAGCTCAAGCAATCCTCCTGCCTCGGCCTCCCAGAGTACTAGGCTTACAGACATAAGCCACCATGCTTGGCCCTGGCTAATTTTTTTTGTTTTCTTTGTTTTCTTTTTTTTGCAGTTTTTGGCCGGGGCTGGGTTTGAAACCGCCACCTTCGGCATATGGGGCCAGCGTCCTACTCCTTTAGCCACAGGCACTGCCCTCTTTTTTTTTTTTTTTTGGTAGAAACAAGTCTCACTGTGTTAGTTTCAAACTCCTGGTCTCAAGCAATCCTCCTGTCTTGGCCTTCCAAAGTGCAGAGATTATAGGTGTGGCCCACCTCACCCAGCCTTAGCCATTTTTCCAAAATAGAATTTGACCTGGTATTCACTGCTTCCTTCTCAGCTTTCCTGGAACCCCACCCTGCAGATTTTCCTCCTAGCTCTGGCCCCTCCTCCCCTCTTCAGAACCTTATTCTTCTCCATCAGCCATGTGGCTGTCCACAAGGTTGCCCAGGACTATCTCTCTTTTCCCTCTGGGGGAGAGGAACTCTTACCATATGTTCAGCTTTAATCAGCAGAAATAAAGATTAATTATAAATTTAAACTCTCATATAAGCACATCTAATCTTTATATTTATTTTACATAATTTATATTTAACAAGGCTGCATATTTTGCTTAAAAGAATATGGGCCATAGACTCTGATCTGGATACAAACCTTGTCTTTTTTTTTTTTTTCCACTTACTGTCAGAATCACCTTAAGAAGAATCAGCTGCTCTGGTCCCAGGTTCTATAAAACTGAGGACACCATCCTATCACTAGATGTATAGAACTGCACACAATTCCTTTTCTCCTAAACCATGAAAAAAAAAGGTTGGTTTATACCTCACACCCTACATTAGGTTAAACATCAAATGAATTAAATATTGAAATGTAAAAAATGAAAGTACATATGTATTGGTGGGAAGAGGTAAAGCCTTTTTTTATAGCTGTGCAGTGAGAAAATCCTTATAACAAAAACTCAAAATCTTTTCTTTTCTTTTTTTTTATAGACAGAGTTTCACTTTATCGCCCTCGGTAGAGTGCCATGGCGTCACAGCTCTCAGCAACTTCCAACTCCTGGGCCTAGGCGATTCTCCTGCCTCAGCTTCCCGAGCAGCTGAGACCATAGGTGCCCACCATAACCCGGTTATTTTTTTGTTGCAGTTTGGCCAGGGTCGGGTTCAAACTCACCACCCTCGGTATATGGGGCTGGCCTCCTACCCACTGAACCACAGGTGCTGTCCCAAAATCTATTTTTTAAAAGATCAAAAAAATAAACTATACAAAGACAAAAATCTTCTTCATGGCAAACAAAAAGTTTCATAATCAAAGTCAAATGACAAACTCATGTTAAAAATATGAGATGACCACTAAATAACTAAGACCCCCAAATCTAAGTTTAATGTTTAAGTATGCTGGTGAACAGGCATAATCATGTTGCACAAAGCAAATTGTTGTTTTTTGGGGGGTTTTGGAGACAGAGTCTCACTACATTGCCCTTGGTAGAGTGCTATGGCATCACAGCTCACGGCAACTTCAAACTCTTGGGTTTTAGTGATTCTCTTGCCTCAGCCTCCCAAGTAGCTGGGACTACAGGTGCCCACCACAATGCCCGGCTATTTTTTGGTTGCAGTTGTCATTGTTGTTTGGCAGGCCCCAGCTGGATTCAAACCCACCAGCTCCGATGTATGTGGCTGGTGCCCCAGCAGCTGAGCTATTTGCACTGAGCCCACAAAGCAAATTGTTAATCCTAGTTTTAGGAAGTGGGATGGTATGATGGTGTTGGTTGGTTGGTGAGGCAGGAATGTGTTGGTATCGGCCTTAGATGTGTGTTGACTGATGTGGGACCACAGATGATGAACTAACTTTCAAAGTGTGAGGCTGTCACTGATTGGTTGCTTTTTCAGAGATATGTTCAATGAACCAGTTGCCAATGATTGATTCGATAGGTTTATAACTTGTTTTGGTAGTTACTTCTTACAATGGCTATAGAGCAATCAATCTGTTCCTAGGAGTATGGGGAGTCATTCTCAGGGACAGTTGTTTTATTTATTTATTTATTTTGACACAGAGTCTCATTATGTCACCTTCGGTAGAGTACTGTGAAGTCACAGCTCATAGCAATCTCAATGAACTCTTGGGCTTAAGCAATTCTCTTGCTTCAGCCTACCAGAGTGCTAGAATTACAGTTCTGAGCTACGATGCAGTTGTCATTGTAGTTTATCAGGCCTGGGCCAGGTTCAAACCCTCCTGCCTTGGTGTATGTGGCCGGCGCCCTAACCACTGAGCTACAGGTGTTGAGCTCCCCTCCCCCCCACATACTTTTTTTTTCTTTGAGACAGAGACTTGCTGAATCGGCTGAGCTAGAGTGCCAAGCCATCAGCCCAGCTCACAGCAACCTCAAACTCCTGGGTTCAGGTGATCTTCCTGTCTCAGCCTTCTGAGTAGTTGGCACTACAGGTTCTTGTCACAATGCTGAGCTAATTTTTTTATTTTTAGTAGAGATGGGATCTTCCTTTGCTCAGGCTGACTCCAACTCCAGGCCTCAAGAGATCCTCCAGCCTCAGCCTTCCACAGTGCTAGGATTACAGGTTTGAGCTGCCATGCTTGGCTTAAGAATTTTTTTTTTTAAAGACAGAGTCTTGGGTGGCACCTGTGGCTCAAGGAGTAGGGCACTGGCCCCATATATCAGAGGTGGTGGGTTCAAACCTGCCCCCAGCCAAAACTGAAAAAAAAAAAAAACCCAAAAAAACCCAGTCTTACTTTGTTGCCCTCAGTACAGTGCCGTGGAGTCACAGCTCACAGCAACCTCCAGCTCTTGAGCTGAGGCAATTCTCTTGCCTCAGCCTCCCAAGTAACTAGGCGCCCACCACAACGCCTGGCTATTTTTGTTGTTGTTGTTGTTGCAATTTGGCCGGGGCCAGGTTTGAAGCTGCTACCCTCGGTATATGGGGCCAGTGCCCTACTCACTGAGCCACAGGTGCTGCCCATGAATTTTTATTATTTATTTATTTATTTATTTATTTATTTATTTATTTGAGACAGTCTCACTATATCGCCTTCAGTAGGGTGCTGTGGCATCACAGCTCACAGCAACCTCAAACTCCTGGACTTAAGCAATTCTCTTGCCTCAGTCTCCAGAGTAGCTGACACCCACCACAATTCCCAGCTGTTTTTTTGTTGCAGTTGTCATTGTTGTTTAGCAGTCCTGGGCTGAGTTTGAACCCACCAACCCCAGTGTATATGGTCGGTGCCCTAACCACGTAGCTATGAGCGCCAAGGCAGAATTTTTTTTTTTTTTTAACTCATTACATAGTAAGGGTTGGCAGGACCTGGTGGCTCATGCCTGTAATCTTAGCATTCTGGGAGGCCGAGGCAGGTGAATTTCTTGAGCTCACAAGTTCAAGATCAGCCTGAGCAAAAAAGCGAGACCCCCATCTCTACTAAAAATAGAAAAACTGAGGTAAGAGGATTGCTCAAGCCCAAGAGTTTGGGGTTGCTATGAGCTATGACGGCTTGGTACTCTCTACCCAGGGCAACAGCTTGAGACTCTGTCTCAAAAAAACCCCAATCCATAGTAAAGTCAATCTTCCTAATATATGAAGAGTCCCTAGAAATTGAGAAGAAAAAGACCTACATACAGACTCGGCGCCTGTGGCTCAAGCGGCTAAGGCGCCAGCCACATACACCTGAGCTGGCGGGTTTGAATCCAGCCTGGGCCCACCAAACAACAACGACAGCTGCAGCCGAAAAATAGCCAGGTGTTTTTTTTTTTTTTTTTTTTTGAGACAGAACCTCAAGCTGTCACCCTGGGTAGAGTGCTGTGGCATCACAGCTCACAGCAACCTCAAACTCATGGGCTCAAGCGAGTCTCCTGTCTCCACCTCCCAAGTAACTGGGACTACAGGCGCCCACCACAATGCCTGGCTATTTTTTGGTTGCAGCCGTCATTGTTGTTTCGCAGGCCAGGCTGGATTCGAACCCACCAGCTCTGGTGTATGTGGCTGGTGCCTTAGCCACTTGAGCCACAGGTGCTGAGCCGTCTTTTATATATATATTTTTAGAGTATTCAGAATTTATTGAAATACATTTAAAAAGCTCTACAAGGGTGGTGCCTGTGGCTCACTCAAAGGAGTCCCCACATGTTGGAGGTGGCGGGTTCAAACCCAGCTCCGGCCAAAAACTGCAAAAAAAAAAAAAAAAAAGCACTACTAAGGTTAAAACAATGTTTAACAGCAGAGGGGTGGCAGAAATAGCTCACCTTATATTTTTATTTTAAAATGAACATATTAACAATACCAAAGAATAAAATAAGTTTCAACAAAATAGTCAGGTGGGGTGGCTCATGCTTGTAATCCTAGCACTCTGGGAAGCCCAACCAGATTGCTCGAGCTCAGGAGTGGGAGAGGAGCCTGAGCAAGAGCGACCCCATCTCTATTAAAATTAGTTGGGCACTGTGGTGGGCACCTGTAGTTTCATCTACTATGGGAGGCTGAGGTAAGAGGATTGCTAAAGCCCAAGAGTTTGAGGTCACAGTACTCTAGCATGGGTGGGGCAACAGCATGAGAGATTCTGTTTCAAAAAAAAAAAAAAAAGGTGCAACAAAATAATCCTCCCACACTGACCGGCACAATTAGAACATTATTAGTAAGACATAAAGGCTAAATTGATGGCTTCTGCACTTGCGATTTAAGTTTTTAACTTCCCCTGCCTGATTGACACCACTACCAAAGGAGACTGGATGATAAGAGTTTATGAGGGTCTATTATCAGCTTTTGAAAATGGTGCACTATGTTTCTGTTTGAAGTGGAATTTGCAAATAGTTGTACAGCCCAACAATATTTTTTAATTCTGTCTGCTTAACAGCACATGATGTCAAAGAAAACCAAGAGAATTCTGAATGAAACAGTTTTAATGAGGATCAGGAATTGCAATATTATCTTCTTTCTGCTAAAGACAAGATGATTTGTTTGCTTTGTGATAGTGCAAGGTCAACATTAAAGAAATTCAATGCTCATCAGCATCATAACACTCAGAAGTACCACAAATGCACAGGTATTTTAAATTGGAGAGAGGGGTACAAAAGGTTGTATTGCAGGTGGTGCCTGTAGCTCATTGGGCAGTGCACCAGTCACATACACCAAGGCAGGTGGGTTCAAACCCAGCCCGGGCCTGCTAAACAACAATGACAACGGCAACCAAAAAATAGCCAGGTAATGTGGTGGGTGCCTGTAGTCCCAGCTACTTGGGAGGCTGAGGCAAGAGAATCGCTTAAGCCCAAGAGTTTGAGGTTCACATACTCAGGGGGGAAAGGGAAGCTACTCAGCGATACACAAATTGTAAAAGAATGCATTGTCCAAGTTGTAGGATGCTTAGACACCAATAACATTTCAAAATACAAACAACTGCCTGTTTTAAGGAGAGCCATAACTGATCGGCAGCATGAATTAGCCTTCAACTTAACAGAAGAATTCAATGCAATACTTCAAAACGAAAGTAGATAGTATTCAATGTCTTTGGCTTTGGATGAATCAACCAATACTATGACAAAGCACAGCTTTTATACTTCATTTGGATAATAACAGAAGATATATATATATATTTTTTGAGACAGAGTCTCAAGCTGTCTCCCTGGGTAGAGTGCTGTGGTGTCATAGCTCATAGCAACCTCCAACTCGGGCTCAAGCGATCCTCTTCCTCAGTTTTTCTATTTTTAGTAGAGACCGGGTGGGGATGGCCTCACTTTTGCTCAGGTTTTCTTCAACTTGTGAGCTCAAGCAATCCACCTGCCTTGGCCTCCAAGATTTTTTTTTGAGACAGAGTCTCACTTTCTCACCCTTGGTAGAGTGCATGGCGACATAGTTCATAGCAACTTCAAACTCTTGGGCTCAAGTGATTCTCTTGCCTCAGCTTCCCAAGTAGCTGGAACTATAGGCGCCCACCACAACACCTGGCTATTTTTAGAGAGAGGGTCTCGCTCTTGCTCAGGCTGGTTTCGAACCTGTGAGTTCAGGCAATCAACCTGTCTTGGATTCCCAGAGTGCTAGGATTACAGGCATGAGCCACCACGCCTGGTATAACAGAACATTTTCTTTGATATGAAGAGTTACTCATTCTGGACACTCTTGTGAATGCAACACAGGGAATTGATATCTTCAACTACTTTCAAGATAAAAATGTGAAGTGGGTCTAAATTTGGTAAATTTAATGAGTGTATGTCATGGGCCAGTGATTTTCAACCAACGTGCTTTGAAAATTTTGAAAGATCATTAATTAATATTTTTTTTGAGACAGAGTCTCACTATGTACCCTCCGTAGAGTGCCATGGTGTCACAGCTCACAGCAACCTCTAACTGTTGGGCTTAAGTAATTCTTTTGCCTCAGCGTCCCGAGTAGCTGGGACTACAGGTGCCACAACGCCCGGCTGTTTTTTTGTTGCAGTTGTCATTGTTGTCTAGCAGGCCCGGCTAGACAACATTGTTGTCAAACCCGCCTGCTTGGGTATATAGCCAGCGCCCTAACCACTGAGCTATTGGAGTAGCCCAATTAAATTATTTTTGAAAGAAGTTCAAAGGACTGTATGTGTACATATCAAAATTAAAACTTCTTTAAATTGATTATACAAGCATATCATTATACATAAAAGTTTTGTTATAATAAATGAACACTGGCTTAGTTTTAAAGTAGATGGGATGTAGCCTTGAAAAATGAGGTTTTCAACATGTCCATAGATGGCACGATTTGACAAGGATTTGCCAATATATATGTCAAAATTATCTGAAGTGAAAAAAAAAAGAAATCATCTGAAGTCATCCATGTGACTTCAGCAATTCTTCCTTAAGCCTGAAGTAGTAAGGAGGTGTAGCTTGTACTGAGTATGTGGCATCATACTCATTGTCTAAATTTGAAATAGTGAAGTAGTTGGACACAATTACCTTCTCAATGATAGTTTTGAAAATTCTCCAAGTGTGTTTAATTAATATTTATATTTCTGGCCAGGCCCAGTGGCTCACACTTATAATCCTAGCACTCTGGGAGGTTGACGTGGGGGGATTGTGCAAGCTCACGAGTTCGAGACCAGCCTAAGCCAGAGCGAGACCTCGTCTCTAAAAATAGCCAGGCGTTGTGACAGGCGCCTGTATCCCAGCTACTTGGGAGGCTGAGGCAAGTGGATTGCTTGAGCCCAAGAGTTTGAGGTTGCTGTGAGCTAAGCCACCCAGGGCAACAGAGTGAAACTCTGTCTCAAAAAAATAAATAAAAGAAGACATGTACAAATAAATAATAAGTAAATAAAAGAAGAGTGTCAAACATTTTTTAAAAATTCAACATTCTAACTTAGGATTTTTTTTTTTTTTCCTGGAGACAGAGTCTCACTCCATTACCCTAGGGTTGAGTGTTCTGTAGTCACCATAGCTCACAGCAACCTCAAACTTTTGAGCTTAAACGATCCTCCTGCTTCAGCTCCCTGAGTAGCTGGGACTACAGGCACCCACCACAATTCTCAGTTTTTCTTGGGTCTTGCTCTTGCTCAGGCTGGCCTTGACCTTCTGAGCTCAAGCAACATAATAGTCTCAGCTTCCCAGAGTGCTAGGATTATAGGCATGAGCCAACTTGCCCAGCCTAAATTAAGTGATTTAATTTGTGATGAGGTTTGGTAAAATAAAGTTACATTTTTTGCAGATTTATTTCAGTGTTTTAATACTCTTAATGAGTATTCAGGGAAATCATGAAAATATTCTCATGTCTACAGATAAAATTAATGCTTTTGGAGAAAAATTATTGCTCTGGAAGGAAGGGCTTAAAAGAGAAAATGGAGTAGAGGCTCAGCACCCATAGCGCAGTGGTTATGGAGCTGGCCACATACACCCAGGGTGGCAGGTTCGAACCTGGCCGGGGCCAGCTAGGCAACTGCAACAACAACAACAACAACAGCCACGTGTTGTGGGCATCTGTAGTCCCAGGTACTCGGGAGGCTGAAGAAAGAGAAACGCCTAAGCCCAGGAGTTAGAGATTGCTTTGAGCAGTGGGACACCATGGCGCATTACCAAGGGCAATAAAGTGAGACCCTGTCTCTACAATAAATAAATAAATAAATAAATAAATAAGTAAATAAATAAATAAATAAATCAGAAAAGATATACCACAGTTTATTAATCCATTCCTGGGTTGATGGGCGTTTAGGTTGTTTCCACATCTTGGCAATTGTAAATTAAGCTGCAATAACCACTCTAGTACAGGCCAGGCACTGTGGCTCACATCTGTAATGCTAGCACTCTAGGAGGCCGAGGCGGGTGGACTGCCTGAGCTTACAGTTTCCAGACCAGCCTGAGCAAGAGCAAGACCCCGCCTCTAAAAATCAAGCGTTGTGGTGGGCACCTGTAGTCCCAGCTACTCGGGAGGACAAGGCAAGAGAATCGCTTGAACCCATGAGTTTCAGGTTGCTGTGAGCTATCTCTACTGAGGGTGACAAAGTGAGACTCTTAGTTCAAAACAAACAAAAAAACCAATCTAGTGCAAATGTCCTTATGATAAAATGCTTTTTTTTTCCTTCTCAGTAGATAGATACCTAGTAACGGGATCGTGGGTTTAAATGAAAGGTCTATTTTGAGTTCTTTGAGAATTCTCCATATTTCTTTCCAAAGAGGCTGTATTAGTTTGCAGTCCCACTAACAGTTTAAAAGTATTCCCTTCTGAAGGAGCGAGGGGGTGGTAATTAGGTAATTAAATTAGGTAATTTAATTTGTGATGTGGTTTGGTATAATAAAATTACATTTTTTGAAGATTTATTTTAGTGTTTTAATACTCTTAATGAGTATTCAGGGAAATCATGTGCCACACCTTTTATGGGCAAACACAATTGTAAAGAGGATCTTTACCTAACAAATGCAATCAGTGTAACCTGGTTTCTTGTACCCTCAATGAATCTCCAACAGTAAAAAAAAAAAAAAAAAAAAAAAAAAAAAATACTGTCCTAAAAAAGTTATTTTCAAATGCAAAATTGAAAATATAGGAATGAGGAATGAACAAGTAGGAGGTGCCTTAGTAATCAGAAAAAAGTCCAAAACAGAAGAGATGAGAACATCATCTTCTCACTTTGGGATAAAAATGCAGTGCCTAGCTGCTCCACAGTTGTTGACAAAAGTGTGAGTGGCCAAAAGGTATGTGTCTAGTTATTCTTGTAAAGAAATTGATAGATGTAATTGAAGCAATGTCCATATCCCCATGTTGGGTGAAGACAACCCTGTGTCTGAACCACTCCTTGCTGTTATTGGCTCAGTGAGATCCTACATTCTGCCAACAACTTGTCAGAATCTGTTGTGTAGCCTTATGTTAGTATAAGGGAACATTTTGACTTTCAATGACATTGCATTCTTTGTCATGAGGCAGTAAGACCAACGTATCTCTGAGGAATGGGGGAAACCACATTTCTTCCTTAAACTCCTTTCTCTCTCACCTTCGTCCAAAAAGGTGTTGACCAGAATGGACAGTCCTACCAGGAGCAGGAACAACGCCTCGCTTGGTCGACGACCCATATGATCCAGTGTCCAAAGGGCAACAATTCTGCCTATGAGTGTGACAGCTCCAAAGAGAACCTGGAACAGGTAGATATTCCTCCCGAAGTACTGTAAGTTGAGTATCAGGCCATAAAGGGACAGAGTGATTGCCAATCTGAAGTCAGTAAAGGAGTAAAAACAAATTTAATAAGATCTGATGCCTAATAAGCAGTTCCTAAGATTGGGAAGGTAAGTCCTACCTTGAAAATTACTATCAATTGATGATAATATTGGCCCAGATGGCATTTGGTCAGTGTTGAAGAAATAGGTTCATTCTGTTTGAGAGAATATTTGTTTTTAAAGCAATGCTATTAAGTGAAAATAAAATTATAAGGAACTTTATGTTAAAATGTGTTCTCCATGTCATAATATTTACTGAGGTTCCCCCCAAAGAGTTATCAAATAGACACACATTCTAGTGAAACTTAAAAACTATTCATGTAAAAAAAGTAATATGAAATCTGAGCTCATCACTGCACTGAAGGGTATAAAGGTTTGGATATAGGGTTTGATTATGGAAATTAGGGAAACTTGAGCAGTTCAGCATTGTGTGAGTCTCTCTTCTCAGCTCCTGTATTGAGAACTTTTCCTTACCTACTCGTAGCGAGTGAGGCTGCAAGGACACTGTAGGGCTGAGTTTGTTATGTGTTTTCTGGATTTGTGTACAGTAGTGGCCCGAAATTTCTAAGCACAGTGAGAGCTGGAAACTATGGGTGATTTGTTTCATGCACAGAAATTGAAATAAAGTGTTTGGGAGGTATTGATATCTTGAGGTATATAAGGCAAGCATGTATGGGTTTATTCATAGGTTAACATAGCCTCTGGAAGAGGGAGTCTGTTTATTAATTGTTGGGGGGCCTAACTCAGCCCCATGCAAATTCTCACCCTCTCCTTCTAAAAGAAAGAGCACAAAGGGCCTAGTTGGCCCCACCTTTGAAATTTGTGATAAAGGACTCTAACTCACCATCACTGTTCAGGCAAGCTTTGGAAATTTCCCACCTTCTATGGCCCCCAGAAGGGGTCTGTGACTGCCCCCAGGCATTAATGCCATCTTTTCCCTGTGCAGGAGAGTCCTTGTCCCTTTTCAATACACTTGTTAAACCTCTGTGCTTCTGCTCTTGTCTCCAGGTGCTGCTGCACCCCTTATCATTAATTATGAATTGATTATTGATTAATAATTTATTGTGGGAAGAAGGGAGGGGAAAATAGGATTGGGGAATGAAAAGTGAATACTGTTAGGGTAATACACAGGTCAATTAGCAGGGTCTGGAGAGGGAATGTCTTCAGCAGACAGAGGAAGTGTGGTTCCTACATCACTAGAAATGGAGTGAGAGGCCAAGGGTTCCAGTGAGTCCTCCAGAGGATTTACACAGAAGCACCCAGGAAAGGAGTCTGCTTTCTCAGACCTACACTCAGACCTTCCCTTCCCTTTAGCTCTTCTCCTTCCCCCACCCTGAGTGTGCAGAATCTGGAAACCTGACCCACAGGCTAAGAGTGGAGAGGAAGCACAACCTGACCAGATGGAGAAACAGCCCACAAACCTTCCTGCCTTATCCATCCCCAGTGCGTCCAAGGTCAGCTTGAATCAGGGAGCTGGAAGCTGCAACTCTGAATGAAGATCTGAGATGTAGTTTTTGTACTCGGCTGAAATATATCCATTATTAAAGTGAGGCTATTCTGGTGAGTGCAAGGATGGGAGATTCTTTATAAGCGACAAGGACAGTATACAATGTGGCTTATCAGAAGTTTCATCTGGGGATAAGGAAAAAACTTAAGAGAAGGGTGAGGGTAGGTTTAAGAGAAGGGTGAGAAGGGCTGAGGTAAAGGTTATCATTATTTTCTTTTGTGATCAGACATTCCGTGTTCTTGATATTCAATGTTAATTATTTTGATAAAGGAGATAGGAAAGACAGAAAATTCATATTTTAGCAAAACTATGTCTAGTATAGAAATTGAACATATAATTAACAATTGTTCAAAAAAAAATTCTGGCCAACATAGACTTGGTCTTAAATCAGTACAAACATTTCAGGTGGAAATATAAGTAATTCAGGAGAAGACGGAGTCCAGAAACTACATATTCTTGTATACAGTTGGCAGGTTAATATCCAAATTGCCCCAGTAACTCAATAGGGAAACAATGGCCTTCTCACTAAGCGGTGGTGAGTGAATTGACAGTGGATTGGAAAACATAAACCTTGACCTCAATCTGGAATCCTGTATAAAAATTAATTTGAGGTGGGTCATACACAACACAAATGTGATGGATGAAAAAGGTTTGGGGAGAAAGCATAGAAAAATATCTTTGTAAATGTGGGGTAGCAACTATTTCTGAAATGGGATATCACAAATACTATTCATCAAAGAAAAGATCGATTGACAGACTTTACAAAAATTGAGAAATTTAAGTCATGAAAACATACCATCAGGGAGTGGAAAGGTCATCCATAGATTGAGAAAAGACCTTTAAAATATACATCTATGAAAAAATGATTTTTCTTCTTTGGGGTATTTTATCATAAGGACATTTACACTAGGCTGTTTATGGCAGCCCAATTTACAATTTTCTAAAATGTGGAAACAACCTAAATGCCCATCAATCCAGGAATGGATTAACAAGGTGTGGTATATGTATACCGTGGAATACTATTCAGCCATTAAAATATAGGGAGATTTTACATCTTTTGTATTAACTTGGATTGAGGTTGAAGGCATTCTTCTTAGTAAAGCATCACAAGAATGGAGAAGCAAGAATCTGATGTACTCAATTCCAATATGAAGGGCAATAGATGACCTAACATATGGTGAGGGGGTAGGAGAATGCGGGAGCAGGTAGAGGGGATGGGGGTAGGGATTGGAGGGTCATGGTGTATGGCACACCTCTTGGGTGTGGGGCACAATTATAAAAGGGACTTTACCCAACAAATGCAATCAGTGTAATCTAATTCTTTGTGCCCTCAATGAATCCCAAACAGTAAAAAAGAAAAAAAAAATCTAAAAATGATGTAAATAAAAAAGTGACACTAATAAAAACGAATGTAGTCTAGGCAAGATAGGGTAGTTTTCACCATCAGTCATCAGGAAAATGCAAATTTATATCACAATGCACTAACATCTCTGTCCCTTTAAATAGCTAACTTAAAGTAACTCACAATAATTAATATCATCACATACTAATGCCTTCTATTAGTATAAAGAGATTGTACTTATGTGTGTCAATATGGTATGTCCAAAGCTCTTACACTTGATGATGGGAGTGTATAGTTGTAAACCCACTTTGGAATACTGTCTGGTGTTGTTTCTATAGAGAGATGTATACAGGCCTTAGAAACGAGAAACTCACAGTGGCCTGCTAGTGGGAAAATCCATCATTCAGAGAAGCACTATGGCTAAATAACTTATAGCACATTCATATATGTGACTTATAATCAAAAAGGCAAAGTACAGCAATGCAAAAAAATTGGTGAATTTCCCATAAATAAAAGGTGTATATAGTATGATTCCATTCATACCAAATTTAGGAGTAGGCAAATGTAATCTATTGGAAAAGAGGTAAGAAGAGCTGGTACATGTGGGCAAGAATTAATTTGGGAGAAAAGGAGATGTAAGAGATGATTCAGGAATGTTGATAGGTGCATGTCTAGGTAATGGATACATGGTTTATAGATTATAATCTATCTAAATGAACACTTTGTGCATTTTAAATTAGGTCCCACTGAGTCGTCTGATCATAGTAGGCTATCTTAAAATGGGGCACTTAAAGTGATACATTTTGATAATGTTTGTTCTTATGTATTAATCATTCCTCTACAATGCTGCTGCTAATATTATTGAAGGAAGGAATAAATTTGCATAACTAATATTTTAAAATTAATCACCACCAAATGGGACCTTACCTCACAAGAGACAGGCAAAGGATTCTGATTCTCAGTTTAGGTGCACGGAACAAGCAGAAAACTGATGCTTTGATATGGGCTCTATCCAACTCCTCCTGCATGGTGGATCTCAGAAACTTCAACAACAAAAATAACAAGCATTTCTGAGATGTCAATAATGTTCCAGGCTTCTTGCTAACTACAAGACGATGAGTAGGACATTTTGTCTACAATCCTCAAGAAAATTTCTCTGTAGGGTGAATATGATACCCTTGTCCTTATTTAATGGCTAGTAGTTTCAGGCATTTTAAAGGTTGGACAGAGATGTAAGGCCCCACTCACAGGATTCTGGAAATGTATTCACCCCAGGAACCCAGACTAGTGTGACTATAAAGTCATATTTTCATTTCCCTCTCATAACCACCTCCCATTTCCAGATCACCTCAATGGTCAAGGTCTCTTCAGTATTCTTTTTTCCATTTATGTGTGCAACTCTTCTAAGTTCCTTTAAGCCCTCATCTGGCTGATTGTTGATAATCAGCCATTGAGCAGACTCCACCATGCATCTGGTAAAAGAAGACAAGTTAGGTACACTAAATATTTATTTGTGAAATTACCTTTAACCTGAGTTTTTTTCCCTATCATTTAATACAGATTTTATAAATTGAAGTAGAGTCAAGTCTAACCAAGTCATCCTGCTCCATTGGATTCCTAAGAGGAAGGGTGTATCTGGCCATCAATAAGTGTTCAAGTATTTATAGAGACATGTGAGTAGTGACTATATCATGTAAACCATTTATTTGAATTCCTGTTTTTGTTATTAAGATATAAAGTACATACTATAAAATTAACCTTTCTTTCTGGACACAATTTAGTGAGGTGTTTTTTTTTTTTTGAGACAGAGTCTCACTATGTTGCCCTTGGTAGAGTGCTGTGGCATCACAGCTCATAGCAACCTCCAACTCTTGGGCTTAAGTGATTCTCTTGCCTCAACCTCCCACATAGTTGAGACTATAAGCACCTGCCACAACACTCGGCTACAGTTTAGTGGTTTTAAACATAACCACAACATTCTACAAACATTGGCACTACCTAATTCCAGAATATTTTCATCACCTGCAGAAATTCCAATAGCATTGAGTCCCCATTGCTTTCCCCCAGTTCACGGTAAGGAATTATCTACTTTCTGTCTTTATGGATCTTTCATACTGAATACTTCATAAATGTTATAATTGAAATTCTGATTATTTTTGGCATTCCATGAATCCAGTATCATGCTTATCTAAAATCCAGCCAAACAGACAATAAGAACATTATAAAACCATATCCCTTTGTAATGCTGGGGTTCTAATACAGACAGACCAGAGAGAAAGTCTGGTGACCTATATGCAAGGTCTGTCCTTATCTAGCTCCTAGTGGCCAGAGAATTGAGTTACATGGTTTGTCTGCAATCTATGATCTTCCATCCACACAAGGGGAAGATCCTGTATACCTTCTACACAGAAGAACAAAAGTGGTAACATGCCAAGGAGCAGCTACATGAACATGACATCACTATGCACTTATGGCTGGCTGGGAACACGTGGTGCCTTCTGGCAAGACCATACATACAAAGCCCAGACAGTTTTATCTCATTACACACCCAAGGCCATGGGTGAGAAAGCCCAAAGACCTTTGTCTTACCTTTATCCACAAGGTAAGAATAACAAACCAATTCAGCATCACGTTGAGGGGACCAAACACCATGGTCAATTGGTATTCGTTATTGATTGCAATAATGTTTCAACATACAAAAATCCATCACGATAATATACTCCATTAACATAACAAATTAAAAAACCCTCATGGTCATTGAACTTGGTGAAATGAAGCAAATTAACACTTATTTTACAATTTAAAAACACTAAAAACAAGGTTACAAGGAAATTATCTCAACATGATGAATGTCATATTTTAAAAATCTATAGCAAACATTATACCCAGTGATAACATAGCAATAGTTTTCCATTGAGATCAGGAATAAGTTAAGATACCTACTTCCATTACTTCTATTCGGGAGTGTACTGAAAGTTCTTACCAGAGTGATGAAAGAGGCTGAATTATCTCTATTTACAGATAATATAAACTCATATTTAGATAATACAAAATATTTCACAAAAAACTGTTACCACTAACAAATTCCTCCAAGAAACAGAATATGAAGTGAATATGCAAAAATCAGTTGTTTCTATATACTAACATTGAAAAGTCTGAAAAGGAACTTACAAAAGAATTTCATTTACAGTAGGGCACACAAGAATAAAATACTTATCAATTAAGTTAACCAAGGAGGTTATAGAGTTGTAGAATGAGGGTTATAAACAATACTGAAAATACTCAAAAAAGACAAAACAAATAGAAATACATTTTATATATCTGGATGAAAGACTTAATGTTAACATCTTAACATTAAGGTGTCAAAACTATTTAAAACAATCTGCATATGCAATCCCTATGATAATGCTAATGACATTTTTTTCTGAAACATTCTACCTAAATTTCAAATGGAATCTCAATGGAGCCCAAATAGACAAAGCAATCTTTCAAAAGAAGAACAAGAGTGGAAGACTCATACTTCTAAATCCAATACTTACAGTAATCAAAACAGTGTGGCACTACCAGTGGAACAGAATAGGGAGGCCAGATACAAACTCTAACGTACATATCCAAATACTTTTTGACAAGAGTCTTAATGGGACTGAATAGCCTTTTCAACAAATGAGGGTGGAAAAAATGAATAAATGCATGCAAAAGAATAGCTGTGAGCCCTTGCCTAGTTCCATATGCAGGATTAATTATCACTGGATCAAAGACCTTAAAGCGAAGACTTAACCCTACCAAAATGTTAGAAGCATATGCAGGTAAAATGTTCTTGACATAGTATTTGGGCATGATTTCTCAGATATAACAACAAAGTCACAACAACAACAAGAAAAACCCAGGTAAATTGGAACCATAAAATATGTTAAATTTGTGCATGGCAATACATTATCAGGAGAGCAAGAAGGTAACACACAGAGTGGCAAATATATGCGCAAATTATACATTTGATAAGCAATTAATATCTAGACTATAGAGAGAACTCCTAAATTTAAAACAATAAGAACAACAAAAACCAATCCAATTCAAAAATAAGCAAAAGACTTCAAAGGACATTTCTCTCAAAAAAGTATACAAGCACTTGAAAAGAGACTAATTACAATAGTTTTGTCAGATGTAGAATTTGTTTTGGAAAGTTTTTTTTTTTTTTTTCAATGCTTTGAACTTTGTTGCAACTCAGGAACTGAGCCACAGCATGGCAGACTGAGAGTTTATTAGGGTTTTTTGGGGGTCGTGCACATATGAAGTAAAAAGTGAAAAGTTATCAGCTCATGTTTCAATTAAACAGGCAGTCTTTTGTTTATGGAAGAGAGATAACAGGGTTAAGGACAGAGGAGCACTAAACTATTGGTTAGATAGCTGCAGCTGAAGGGTAATTGTCAGTTGCTTTTTAGTTTTAGTTTTGTCTCTAAGCTGCTGATTTCTATCTAGACATTTCCCAGATCAGTTTCTCATCTATTCAGCTGGACATTCCAGCGCTCCCATGCCACCTTAGGTGTGTATAGCAGTGGAGGGGCTGAGGCCCAGGGCTGGATCATACTGGAGTCTTCAGAAATGGCAGCTTTCTCTAGCTTTTATCCACAGAATATCCACAGTCGGTTGTTGGATTTTGAAAGATGGATTATGCTGTGCCAAAGTGTGGATCTTTGAGTGTGTCTATTTGGAATGTTTGAGTTTCTTGGATGTACATATAGGTGAATCTTTCCATCATATTTGTTTCTTGGGGGGCTTTTATTTCTTAAATACAGCTTCATCCTTTTTCGCTAACCTTTCCTTCTGGGACCTGTCCAATGTATATGGTGATACACTTGATACTGTCCCACAAATTGGCACCCTCTCCTCATTTTTCTTAATTCATGTTCTTGTTCATTGAACTACACAGCCTCAATAATCTATCCTCACATGCCACGATTATTTTCTGCCTCCTCAACTATTCTTAGGCCATCCAGTGAATTTTTCACTTCTTGCATTTCAGTGCTAGAGTTTCTATTTGGAGACATCTTTTTAATATTTTTCCTTACTTCTGTAGAATTGGTTTCTTTTGCCACATTTAAAAGAGCTGACTTAAAGCCTTTTCTAATTTGGCTTCCTCACATTGAGTTTGTGGTGATGGCCTTTTCTTTCTGTGTGGGAGTCATACTTTCTTACTTCATTCAATAGCACCTAACATTGTTGAAACCCAAGTCTTTAAACGATAAAATATAGCAATGCTAGATATGTTTCAGAGTGTTTGTTGCTATTGTTCCTGGTGCTTTTTTTTAGTGCTTATGTATTAGGGCAGTGGCTGTCTGTGAATTAATTCTGTAAAATCTCTATTTTTCATGGATTGCCTTTGAAATCTCCACTGGTTAACTTAGTGGTCATCCAATGAGTTAATTGCCTACAAACAGCAAATAACCCAGTTTTTATTGAGAGGCTGTGAGAATGTGTTGAGAATGTCAGTCAACCATGCAATTTAATATTCTGCCTTAGCCTCCACTCATTGCATATTCATAGCCTCAAGATCACCTGGAGGTGAGGGCTCAGGGCCTTTTCAGGACTTTCATGAGCATGCATATATCTGTAGACACGCACATGACCTTCTAGACAACCAGGAATATGTTGAAGCTTTTGGAAACCATGAAAGATGGCTTGGCACCTGTAGCTCGGTGGCTAGGGCACCAGCCACATACACTGGAGCTGGTTGGGTTTGAACCCAGCCTGGGCCTGCCAAACAACAATGACAATTACAACAAAAAAATAGCCAGGCGTTGTGGCAGGTGCCTGTAGTCCCAGCTACTCGAGAGGCTGAGGCAAGAGAATAACTTCAGCCCTAGAGTTCGAGGTTGCTATGAACTGTGATACCACAGCCCTCTACTGAGGGTGACATAGTGAGACTCTGTCTCAAAGAAAAAAATAGAAACCATGAAAGATATAGTTTTCCCTGGAATAAATACACTTTTGAACTATGAAGTTTCAATATATGTGAGTTTTCGAAAATGAAATGGCAGCAAGAGTGCCTGCCCCTCTGGTATCCCCTTCTACCTCCTACACCTCTCCTATGTCTGTCACCCCTGAGGCACCAAGACTAATCCCTCATTTTCCTCTTCCTCCTCAGGCTACTTCATGTGACAATGACAAGGAGGAAGATGTTTATGATGATCTAATTCCACTTAATGAATAGTAAATTTACTTCTTTTCCTTATGATTTCCTTAACAGTTTCTTTTCTTTGCTTTATTATAAGAATACAGCATATAACACATATAACATACAAAATATATGTTAATGAACTTTTTATGCTATAAGCAGGCCCTGTGTATCTGCTCTGGTGCAATGCTGTGGCAGTGTCCAAATAGCTTCCTACTCATTTCTGAGGCCTGTGGTGCTGGGGGAGCCTCTCCAAGCTTGTGTTACAGTGTCCACTGGGGGAGAGTGGAGCCCCAAGATCTCTTTCCTCACACTTTCCCACTTGTGGACACTTTGTCCAGGTACCTTCCAGTCTTGCTGAGCTAATTAATTACACTGCCCCGCCTCTCTCTCTGATTTGCACTTCTCCAGTTGATTCTGTAATGATTCATAATACTTGCTCCTAAAACATCACTCCTTGGGTTAGTCTTTACCCACAATTTCTAATCCCCTTGAGAGCTGTGAATGCAGGGTGCTTTAGTCCACTGTCTTACACCATATTCTGCCTTTTCCTTTTCCACTCCCACTTACAATGACAAACATCACCAAATCATCTCCATCACATTACGTTCCCAAAGTCAAATCAGTAATATATTTGCTTCAAGAATAAGTATGTGTCTTTTTGTAAAATGCAGACGTAGTTAAGGATTTTTCTGTCTGCTATACAACGACTGCAAAGCGAGAGATGTCCAGATATTTAGTTATTCTATTCTGTTCATTGCTTCTCATGTGCTATAATGGGAGGTAATAGGGACTATGGGTCAGGGTCAGCCCATGGAGTGGACAAATCCCAAGTGACAGAATTCTCCTCTGTGTTCCCACCACAGCCTCCTTTATTTGTATAAAAAAAAAAAAAAAAAAAAAAAAAAAAGAAAAATAAAGAAAGAAAACAAAAAGAAAAGGGGAGTTTCCATACCTGAAAGACAAGAAGAAGACAAACAGTGGTATAGATAGGGTGAGTTGCAGTGTGCGCCAGTCTCGAATGGCAAAAGCCAGTCCTCCCAGGAGCATCTGCCCAGCACTCCAGGCACTCAAGAGCAGCATTATAGCCATAGATCGTGACTGGGCATTTGTCCACTCTAACGCTGGAAGAAAACATATATGGTAACAGTAATTTCAGACAGAGGGCAATTTCAAGGTTAATTCAAGGCATAAAGACAAGAAAAGGCTCAAATTATTGACTTACCATGATTAAAGAAGTTTCCCAAAGCAGTCATTATACAGAACCCTGCCAAACAGCGTAGTGCAGAGTAAACAAAGAGGTTGGGTGCCAAGGCTGCACATGTGTCACAGATGGCCACCTGGAGGAGACACCAGGTGCATATAATTTTTCGTCCAAACCTAAGAAACATTGAACTAGATAAGCTTATTTAGGAACAAGAAGTGTAGGTGGAAAACTTAACACTGAGGGAACATCTTGAAATTTAGGATTAATGTTTCACGAGTGGAGCATACCACTTGAGACTTAGTGGAAAAGTTTTATTAGTAAACAGCAGAAATCTCTGGGAAAAGTAACCCTATCTACTTGTCAATATGAGAGCTTCGTCAAACTCTTGCACTACCACCAGGAGGATATGATGCCATGTGAAAGTGTATAAAATAAAAGGAAATGTGGGAAGTTGTAAAAAACACTCATTATAAAATCATATACATTGAAAATACTAGATTTGTGCACTGTACTTAGATGAAATCAAGAAATCTGAACTTGGGTCTCTATACTCTGAAGGTAAAGGGTAAACTTATTTGAATGGAAGAGGCAAAAGACAGTGTATAAAACTTGCAGATAGACTGTACAGCCACCACTATCAGCTTTGTTTCCATTTTCAGTTCAAACAGAGTATAATTCAGCCTCTCTATACCTGAGTTCAGGAATTAATAGAAAGTACACAGAGGAGAGGATGAGGTGAGAAAGAGCATAAGGAGCAAGGAAGGGAAAGATAAACAAAAGGAATGGTAATTATTAATAGGTGTGCCACGGTTGGTAGGATGGGTACCACAGGTGAAGCCAACTTTGAATAAGGTACCTGAGTTGATGCTGAATTCCTGGTAGTGACAACAGATGAGCAAACTTTAGTTTTTGACACCTGTTCTAGGCCATGAGTTACTTTTACAGTATATTTACTTCCTTATCATTCTTATAGAATGTGTACCATTGTGAGTGTTTATACAACCTGTGTTTTATTACTAAATTTTTATGATTCAATTCAGAATACAATGAAATTTTTTTTTCAAAAAAATTTTATTGTACCCAATGAAAATCCAGAGAAAGTTGTAAGAGAAGCTGCTGCTGAATCTGACAGGGAATTGAATGAAGATGACAGTACAGATTGTGATGATGATGTTCAAAGAGAAAGAAATGGAGTCATTCAGCACCCAGGCCCAGCAGCTGAAGAATTTATTAATGTTGCAGCTCCATCCATGTAAACATGAAAGAGATAAAGTCTCCATCTTTCTTTAAGGCTGCATAATATTCCATGGTGTACATATACCACAATTTATTAATCCATTCGTGTATCGATGGGCACTTGGGCTTTTTCCATGACTTAGC
>CAUYPK010134344.1:0-18873 GCA_963574355.1 Loris lydekkerianus
CCGGCCTGAAACTGCCTCTACCTAGATACAGCCAATGTGGTACCATGCCACTGGCCCGACCCTGTCACTCACCTCTTCCCCTGCCTTCTTTCCCTGCCCCTTCTCCACAATAAAAAAATAAATAAATTCAAAAAAAATAAATAAATAAATAAAAATTTAGTGTAACATTTATTTAGAAGTAAAACATAAAAACCATTACTTTATGGAGTTATAATTTATAAATTATGAGTATTTGAAATATAAGCAATTAGTACTATCAATTCCTCTTTACGTATCGTTTGAGCTGCATCCCAAAATCTTGATATGTTTTATTACCATTTTCATTCATTTCAAAATAATTTCTCTTGATTTCTTCTTTGACTGTATTTAAATTAGTCTTCAGATATTTGTGAATTTTCTAGGTACCTTGCTGTTACTAATTTCTAATTTAATTTCATGTGATCAGAGAATATAATAATTACTACTTGAAAACTTAATTTACTGAGACTTGTTTGTAGTCTAGAATATAGTGTATCTTGATAAATGTTAGGTGTGTCCTTGAAAGGCATGTGTATTCTGCTATTGTGGTGTGCACTCTTATACAACTATCAGCTAAGTGAATTTGGGTGGTCGTATTGCTCTTCTGTATTTCCATGGTTTTCTTTGTCTATTTGTTCTATTCATTATTGATAATGTTGAAATATCTTACAATAATTGTATATTTCTGTTTTCTCCATTCAGTTGTATTAGTTTTTGTTTCATGTATTTTGAAACTCTGCTATTAGGTATAAAACTGTTTAGAATCCTACTGTTATCTTGAGGAATTGATTTGATTGTCACTATTGAAAGAACTTCTTTATTCGTGGTAATATTCTTATCAATCTACTTTGATAGATACTAATATAGTCACTTCAGCTTTCTTTGATGATTCTTCACAAACACACTTTATCTTTTTCTATTCTTTTACTTTTAGCCTGTTTCATTATAAAGCAGGTTTCTTACAGTTAGCATCTAGATTGATCTTGCTTCGTTAGGTAACCTCTGACTTTTAATTTAGTGTGACTATTGATGTGTTAGGTTGAAATCTGCCATCTTGCTATTTGTTTTTATTCCTCCCATCTGTCTTCTCTTTTTGCTTTCTTTTGCATTGAGGTCATTTTTGTAATTTGTTTTGTTGTTGTTGTTGTTACTGTTGGCTTATTAGCTATAACTTTGTGATATCAGTGGCTAGTTTAGAGTTTAAAAGATATATTTTAATATGTCACATTCTTTAAGTAACAATCTATCACTTCGCATATAAGAACCTTAGCGTAAGAGTGTATTTTTACTTTCAACCATCACTTCACATACAAGAACCTTAGCGTAAGAGTATATTTTTACTTTCAACCTTTGTGCTTTTATTTATTGTACCTTTTACTTCTACGTGTGTTATAAACTTCAAAATACATATTATTTTTTCTTTTAAAAGTTAACTTTGCTTAAGAGAAATTTTTCAAATTAAAAAAAGTTTAAATTAAAAATTTTTCAATTTTTTAAAAAGTTAATTTAAAAATAAGGGTAAAGTTTATTGTATTTACCTACTGTCATTCCCTATGCTTCTTATTCCATTTGTAGATTTATTTCCAACTTTGTCATTTGTCCTTTTACCTAAGAACTTCCTTTTAAATTTATTGCAGTGCAGGTCAGATAGTGATAAATTCTTTGCTTATTTTTCAAAAAAATCTTTACCTTTTTAAAAAAATAATAGGCTCTGGGTATTTTTTCAAAATTACATATGCATGAAAATGATTCTTAAGTTTTTAATTTTTTATCACTTTATTACATTTTCTCCTGTTGAATTTTTTAAGAATTAATACTTTAGTTTTTTAGAGCAATTTTAAGCAAATAGAATTACACAGAAAGTAGTCCTTCCCCTTCCTTCCAGTTTCCCAGTGTTAGTGTCTTGCCTTGTGTAGGATCTTTGTGACAATTGATAAAGTGGTAGTCAGACATTAAGTAAAGCCCCTGATTACATTGAGATTCATGAGTGTTGAATCTGTAGGCTCTGATGAATGTATAATTATATGTAGCTACTGCTCCAGTATTACAGCTATACAGATTAGTTTTATTCTTTTAAAATCCCCTGTACACCACCTGTTCATCCCTCTGACCCTCACACCCCAATTGTAGCAAATTTGGAAAATCCTTAGTCAGATCTCTTCCCGTATTTTTGTTTGCTTCCCATCTTCTGTCTCCTCTTTTTGGTAACCCCATTAGGCATATATGAGGCTGCTTGTTAACTGTTTCTTAACAGCTCCCTCGTACTCCTTATTTTTACTTTTCATTTTGGGTCATTTCACTTGGTTAATTTATAATTCACTTAATGAATTTTATATTTATAATTCACTTAATGAATTTTTCCTGCCATGTCTGCTTTTCTGTTAATGCTATTCATTATATTTTCCACCTCAAAATTTACTGTTTTCGTCCCTCTTGTTGAAACTGTGGTTCATTACTGTGCACAGTCTGTGTGTTCTTGAATGTAGTTGTGATACTTGTTTTCATGTCTTTTTACCAGTTCTTCTACTACCCTCCACTGTTACTTCTGGGTCTGTTTCTGTTAATTGATATTCCCCTTTGTGGTGGTTCATTTTTTCCCGATTCTCTGCTTGCCTGGTGTTTTTGACTGGATGCCAAACATGAATTCTGTCTTGTTGGGTGCTAGATGATTTTGTATTCCTATAAATATTTGTATACTTTTTTCTGGGACACAGTTGGGTTTCTTAATCCTGTCATGGCTTGTTTTTAAGTTTTTTTAAGTACCAGAGCAGCCTTAAGTCTATAGCTAATTTCCCCTTTGCTGATGCCAGGTTAATAGAATGTTTTTTTCTTTGGTTAGTGAGAAAAAAAACTGTTCCTGACTCTAGACTCTGGAGCTTATTTTCCTGTGCTCCTTTCAGGTGTTCTTTTCTCATCTTTTTTTTTTTTTTTTTTTTTTTTTCTTTTCTTTTCTTTTTATTGTTGTTGCTGTTGTTCTTGTTTTTTGAGACACATTCTCACTCTGTTGCCTCAAGCTAGAATGTCATGATATCAGCCTAAGCCACAGCAACTTCTGACTCCTCGGTTCAAGTGGTCCTTCTTCCTGAGTAGTGAAGCCTATAGGTACCCACCATAACACCCAGCTAATTTTTTCTGTTTTTAGTAGAGATGGATCTTCCCCTTGCTGGGACTAGTCTCAAACTTCTGAGCTCAAGCAATCCACCTGCCGCAGCCTCCTAGAGTGCTCAGATCACAGGCATGAGCCACTGCTCCAGGCCTGTTTCTCATCTTTGGATAGTTGCTATATAGAGAGGTATTTACAATGTAAAAAAAAGTTTAAGGTTTCCAATCATTTGTAACTTCTCTCTCATTTTTTTATTTTCTATATTGTATATACATTACTTTGATTATCTATTTCTTGGGTTATCCTTGACAATGTAAATGTTTCCTACAAAGTACTTTACCATCATCTCTCATTGACTTGAATTGTCATTCATGTGTTCTAGAAATATAAATTGATGTATAGAAATCTAATTAAAAAATTAAAAGGTAAATAGGCCATGGTTAATTATATAAAGTTGCTCTTTATTTAGATGGCCCTAGTTGTCATTAAAAGAAGTGCTATTCAGAATTTCATATTTGCATCCCTTTCCCTCACCAAAATGCTTACAACCATATACTCTTTTCTCCAATACAGAGTATTGCATGTATTTACTGTAAATGATAAATGTCATTTATTATCTTGAACATCTGTAGTAGCCTTTTTTCCTGTGCAATTGGAAGATCATTTTCAGTGGGATTTGCTTTTTTACTTGATAATTTTTAAAGGTAATAACTTAAATTTCATGTTTTTAAAGTTAAGCCAGGTAAATGCACAGAGTTGTATGTGGACTTGGAAGGAGGGTGTATTACCAAATCAACGATGATTCAAAGGAAAATGAACTATTTTATTTTTAGAATTGATGGCTCTTCATTTTTACAGTTAAAGGATAGGGTGGAATGAGAGTTAAAAATGTGATTAAGGAATATTTGGCACTTGATTTGAAAGGGTTATAGTTTGTGATTTAGGTGCAGAAGAATTATATGTAGTATAAAGCACAGACTACCTGAGTTTTAAATCCTGGTGGTTGAGCACAGATTGGTTGGCCTTTGTCAAGTTAATTCCCAATCTGTAAACTGGAAATGATAATGACCACCTCAGAGCTGTGCTTGTGATGATCAAATAAAATACACATGTAAAGCATAATACATATAAAGAATTCAGTAAATACTAACTGATGTTAATTGGATCAGCTGCTTGTAGACCTTAGTTGGCTCATTTATAAAATAAGACAATTGAACTCATTAACATTTCACAGTTTTTCATGGTGAAATTAAAAGTCATTATTGTATACTTTAAAGGTCATCTAATCTACCTAATTTTACAGTTGAAGAAATAGGCTTGGAGATTTTTCTTGCCCAGGGTAACATTGCTGGGTACTAGCAAGGATAAGTGAAAACAGAGAAGTTTTAAAGAGATATTTTAAAGAAATTATAGTCTTTTCCTTTTATAATGGATTGGATTATCAATGTATTATTTACTGAATCTGTACTGTACACATGAAACAATCCTTGGCACCTGTAGTGAGGGAACAACCAGGACACAGTTTGCAAGTCAATGTGAACAGGGTGCATATACTGTGTGACTTACAATTCCTTTTTACCTTACTGAAGTTAATATTTTTCTAATTTGAGAGAACTCAGTATTTTACTGGATTTGAACTTTTAATTCCTGAGTTGATTGTTTTAAGGGGAATATGATATTTTGCCTCTGTTTAGGAAATTAACAGGGAAAACTTAGGTTTTATTAAAAATGTTTATGTGAGAATGCCATAGTTCTTGAATGTACTTTTTCTGTATAAATTTAAGGGGTTAAGTGTAACTTTTTTATGTGGGTTGAGTAGTTTTTAAATCAGGGCTTTTAGAGTATCCCTCACCCAAATAATTACATCATAGCTATTAAGTCATTTCTCATCACCCGCTCCCCTTCCACTCCTTCACCCTTCTGGTTCTCCACATCCTTCCGCCCTGTACGGCTGTGTGTACATGTTATTTAGCTCCTACTTAGAAGAACATGTATTTGTCTTTCCAGGTCTTACTTGTTTCACTTAAGATATTTCCTCCAGTTCTATCCATGTTGCAGCAAAAGATATGATTTCATTTATCTTTATGGGTGAATTAAATGCACTATTTATATGTACAATAGATGGCCTGAAATTAGAATAGAATTAGTAAAAATGGCTAGAATACTTTTGGGGAAATTTTTAACTTGAAGTTAAAACATTATTTTCTTGCTTTAATCTTAGGGCACAGTCAGTGGTGTGCTGCTAGTTACACCAAATAATATAATGTTTGATCCACATAAAACTGACCCTTTGGTTCAAGAGAATGGCTGTGAGGAATATGGCATCATGTGCCCAATGGAAGAGGTGATGTCAGCTGCAATGTACAAAGAAATTTTGGATAGCAAAATAAAGGAATCCTTACCCATGTAAGAGTGGTATTTATATTTCTTTCTAATTGTACTGTATCTAGATAGTTGATCCTGGTCTAATACTATTATTTTTATTAGTTTTATTATAGCTGCTTTTATTTTATTAATAATGAAACAAAAGTGTATGCATTGTTAAAAACATTCTTACGCCTAGAATAGGAGTTATTTTAGATGTATATTTGTATATTGGTTCGAGAACTGGACATTTGAGAAGTAACCTGCAGAACCTATTTAATTCGGTGTTTATCTTCCTTTTTTTATTTGGACACAGCATGCAGAATTCTAAATAACCTCTATGAGTAATCATTGTCAAGAGTGGTTTGCAAATTTTCCTTGGAAGTGCCTGAAGAGCAGGGTGTGGGATTTGGGAGAGGCCACATGAGCAAAGACCTGACATTGTTATAGCCAAAATAGCTTTTTTTTTTTTTTTTAATGAATTATTTATTTAATTTCAGACAGAGTTTCACTCTGTTGCCCCAGGATAGAATGCTCTGGCACCAGCCTAGTTCACAGCAACTTCAAACTCCTGGGTTCAAGTGATCCTCTTGGCTCAGCCCCTTGAATATCTGAGTTTACCAGTGCTTACCACAGCACTGGGCTAATTTTTCTATTTTTAGTGGAGACCTTTACACTCTTCTTTCCCAAAAAGGTATAAAATAGTGAGGAAAAAACCCCCACAAGTGCACAAATGTAAAGTGTTAACCTTGGAATATACTGGTCAGGTAATTTGTGTGATGTGATATAAGATAGGTGTGGGACTATAGCTTATGCATTAGCCTTTGGAAGTAGTATGTTAGACCAAAGAAATGGCCAGAGTAAAAAAGGAGGAGTGAGAAACCAAAAAGATACAAGGTAGATGTACTATTAGAAGTAGAAAGGAAGAAAGTTGATATCAAAAAGAACTTCCTTATCTCTCCTTACATGACTTGTCAACATTTTAAAACTAGCTTTACTTTAGCTGATATTGATACATATAGCCTCGTACAAGCCCACACGTATGATGGCTATTTTAAAATTAACTCTGTGGGGCAGAGCAAGTTACAAAGAAGAAAAAGAGCAGATTATTTTTGTCTCTGAAGGAGAATACATGAGTTGTTAGGATATGTGAGATAGAATGAAATCATTTATTTGAAAAGTCTCCCTTATACCTTCCACCCAACATATATTATTCTACCTTGTAAACTAATCTTTTGAGAGCATAGAGAATTCTAAGAAGGTGTTACTATTTTTGCTATTATATTTATAAATCGTCGTCAAAAGTCAGTTTCAGCAAATGAAGATTATAGGGGGTGAGTTGAAGGATGATACAAAGATGAAAGAGTGAAATTACATTGAAAGAGAAGACAATTTTTAAAATATATATGTACATATGTATATGTATATATGGTCATTGGTGAGGTTCTCTCTTTGTTTCCCTACTTTTCCATTTGTGTAATGATGCTTTGGGATTCTCTTACCTTGCACAATCTATAGCTATTCTACAAGGATGCTCTAGGGCTCCTCTCCCGTCAAATCATTGTTTTATCATTCACTGTCACTTGGAAAGATGCTGTATTTTATGTAAACATTTAAAAAAGTTTCTCTAAAAAGAAATAACTTTAAATACTGCCTTATCAGTTGACTAAAAAAATATTTGGCACCAAATCATATCATTCAAGCAAATGGTTTTTCAGAGTAATGTCATATATGGCACAAATGAAGTATCAGATTTGATTGTTTTTCTTCTGTCTTACACTGCTTGGGAAGTTGATTTCAAAGGCATTATTCTGGAACTATACTGAGCATCATTGGCATACATGAAGGCCTTTCATTATATTAACTTTGAAGGGTGCAGCACTTATCTAAATACATATTCTGTCAGCTTGGTTATCTTTTTTTATCTAGTCATCTCACAGTTTTATTAAATACAGTTTCTTAAGATTTTTGCCCAGTTCCAAGGTCCTACAGTACAGTTTGAGTGAATCACCAGTAGAGGACACTGTTGCGTATTTAATAACAAACTAGATGCTTGTGTTTCTTTGTATGAATGAGATACAAAGGTGGCAGATATATGAATTGGACTTCAACTAGTTAATACTAGCAAAAAAATAATTTTACTCATCCTAATATCTAAACTCTTTACCTAAACAAGTTCTCTCAGAGCTGTTATTAAGAGTTGCTGTTATTAGCTTGAAAATTTTCTCTATTTTGTCTTGGTTCTGTTTTGGTTGGTTTTAAGCCTGCATTTGAGCCATGTATTTCCATTTCATCTCTATTTGAATGTGAATAAGCGCTGTATATATAAGTGTGTGTATATGTATGTATGTGACAAATCAGCATATTTTTTGCTTTATTTTAGATATGTAAAATTTTAATTAAAAAATTTCTGTTTTCCATATTTCATCAATGAGTAAATTTTAGTTTAGAATTATAGCTTTACCAAAACTTATGTCATTAAATTTTCTTCAAGTAGCTTTCCTTTAAGGAAATCTTACATTGATATTTTCTAAATCTTAAGCAACTGATGCAAACATTTGACGTGATCTATAGAATTACATGGTCTATACACTTAATTATTTTTGGTCATAATATGAATAAATCAAATTTTTGTGTTCTCTTGAGATACATGCTACATGTCTTTTTAAAAAAATCTTTTTAGTGGTACTAATTCAGGGTTCAATTTGTATAAAATGCTACAGTTTTAAAAGTCTAATAATTTTTTATTTTGTTTAATGACAGAGAAATAAATCAGTTATCAGGAAAGGGCTTCTGCCATTCAAAGAAAATGACAGGAAGTAATACTGAGGAAATAGATTCAAGAACCCGTGATGCAGGTAATGATAGTGCCAGCACTGCTCCTAGGAGCACTGAGGAGTCGCTTTCTGAAGATGTGTTCACAGAGTCAGAACTCTCCCCTATTCGAGAGGAGCTTATCTCTTCAGATGAGCTGCGGCAAGATCAATCTTCTGGCGCGTCATCAGAATCTGTGCAGACTGTCAATCAGCTTGAAACAGAATGTTTGACAGTCAAATCAGGGTCTCCTAGTACTTCTGGTCATTTAAAGTCTGATACTGAACATTCTACAAATGAAATTGAGACTTTATCTCATAAAACTGATTTAAGTAATCTTGGAGTGACCACTAATGAAAGAGATCAGATTATAGATAACTTTCAAGAGATATCAGGCCCTAAAGAAAAAAGCTCAAGTGTACAAGGTAATGCAGATCAGGATTTTCTTCTTGGTGAGAACTCCCTACACCACGAGGAGAGTGAAAACCAAAATAAGTTCTGTGAGGAAACAACAGAACTGAAACAAAAGCAGACTGTTAGCAAAGGAAAGCAAGAAAAGGACCAAAGTCGGGACTCAGAGACAGAGGTAGAAGAGCTAAGAAAACTCTGGAAAACCCATACTATGCAACAAACTAAACAGCAAAGGGAAAATATGCAACAGGTGTCACAAAAAGACAGCAAGCATAAAATCTCATCTGCTGATGGACACGTAGAAGGTAAGTGTTAAGAGTACATGAAGTTAGTTAATATTATTGCATTTTGTCTCCCTCTTTGCTCACTGATTGAAAAACTGAAGTATCTGCGGCCAGTTTGGCAGAGAAACAAGTGTCTATAGGTATTCTGAGGACAAATATATACAGTCTCTAATGTCTACTATCTTTTCTTATACCATAGGTAGATTGCATATGTAATGAGCATCTAAATTTTCAATTAGTAGACATTCTTTACTGTAGTCTATGTTTAAAGAACTGATTTCTTAAAAGTGCTCACAAGCTGTGTAATAGCTTTGATTATTCCTTTTTCTCTTTTAGTCCTCATTAGGTTATTTATTAAAAACATCTTTTTTCATTGCACATATAATATTTTAATTGCCAAAGTTGTAATCTCATTTTTTTAAAAGTGCAATTAGATATGAAAATAATTTATGGAATTCCTCCGCAAATCCCAACGTTCCATCATCATCTAATTAAATGTTTTTCCTTTGAAAGCCAGAACTCAAGGAAACCAAAAATACTATTTTGTCTTTTAGTTTTATTTTTAAGTACTACTTCTGAAAATTACAGTTTGTCTCTTAGTTTTAATGTACCGTGCTTCTGCTTGATACATTAGGAGTTGAATGAAGTATAACGTGAGTTACTTAGCTAACATTTCTTATATTAATTCTGTTGGAATGTTTATCCAATTCACAAGTAAACATTTTTCATTCAAATTTTTTTTTACTGTACTAAAATGTACACAAAATTTATGATTTTAACTATGTTTTAATTTGGTAAAATATGTATAACAAAACTTTCACTTGAACTATTTTTAAGTCTCTAATTTAGTGGCATTCACTATGTTCACATTTTTATGTGACCACCACTACTACCCTTCTCCAGAACTTTTTCCCTCTTCCCAAATTGAAATTCTGCACTCCTTAAACAAACAACTTGCCACCCTTCCCTCCCCATAGCCTCTGGCAATCGACATTCACCTTTCTGTCTCTAAATTTAACTACTTATAGTTACTTCATATGCATGGAGTCTTATTATATTTGTCCATTTGTGTGTGGCTTATTAAACTCAGCATAGCATCTTCAGGGTTCATCAATTTGTAGTCCATGTCAGAATGTCTTACCTTTTTTTTAAGGGTAAGTAATATTCTTTTGTATGTATATGCTGCATTTTGTTTTTATATTCATTTGTTGATGGATCTTTGAGTTGTTTTCAGCTTTTGGCTATTTTGAATAATGCTGCTTTGAGCATTAGTGTACGAATGCCTTTTGGAATTCCTCCTTTGAATTTTGGGGGCTGTATACCTAGAAATGAATTGCTGGATCATATGGTAACTCGATGTTTGACTTCTTGAGGAACTGTCTTACTGTTTACCATAGTCACTACACCAGCAATGAACAAGGATTTGGTTAGATGTATAATCCTTTGTGTCATCCATTTGAGATACCTTGAAGTCCTAAGGATTTTATTCAATGGATGTTTAAGGATTCATTTATTTGAAACAAATTATAAAAAAGATTGAATATTTTTCTACTTGGGAGGCTGAGGCAAGAGAACTCCTTAAGCCCAAGAATTTGAGGTTGCTGTGAACTGTGACTCTACAGCACTCAACCAAGGGCAACATAGTGAGACTCTGCTTCCAAAATAAAAATAAAAAAGGATTGACTATTTCGTTTTCTATAATCCTTTATTTTTATTCAGAACTAATGAATTTTTATTAACGATCATTTGACATAGGAAGTTTCTAGAAAATTTATAAAATTACCTGGAATTCATCACCCAGAGATGATCACGGTTAACATTTGATATATTTGTCTTTCTTATAGACAAATATATCCATTTGTCTGGGGGTATGAGTATGTGTGTATATTAATACAACCACATATGTATGTTTATAATTTTGGTCTTATTTGTATAATTACAGATGTGTTTTTTTTTTTTTTTTTTTAAATAGACATTCAGGATTATTCTATATGTGGTGTTGTACTCTGTGTGTCGCATTTAACATTTTATATCGTGAACATTTTCTCATGTCATTGCAGTTCTTTGAAAATTTGGTTTTAATGGCTCCCAAATTAACCATTTATGTATTGTTAAGGCAATCAGTTGTTATTAATAATTCATATGTTAAGACATCTCTTATCTTTGATGATATAAAGAGTGATGGTGTGAATGTCTGTGTTTAAATATCTTTGACTACATTTGTTGGTTGCCTTGTGTTTTGAAACCCTTGAAAAAAATAAAATGATGGATTCTATTTAAACCAGAAGTATGGCAGACTACTTTTAATAGGTTTGTTGTGGGATTCAGGAGGATTAATAGGGATAGGGAAGGTCCTATTATAAGCAAATACTAAAAGGAGAAAATTTGATGGATATTTTTATATAGATATCTCAAATTTGTTGCCATTTGGTTTCTTTTTTTTGTTTGTTTGTTTGGAATGAAAATTAGTTTAAGTAATTTTAAGTAACTCAATATTCTATAATGAGATATTCAAAGTTTCTGGTCTTTATGACTTTGTAATATAGCAAAATGTACAATAACAATAAAAATATAGAATATAATTGTGGGAAGAACAGTGAAAGTTCCCCCTTTTAACCACTTGCAAATAGTAGGTATCACATAGATTATGTTCTTTGCATAATACTACACAGGAAAAAAAGCTATGTCTAGTATGTGGATCACTAGGCAAGTTTTGAGACAGACTGTTATGGTCCATTATTTCACTTATAAGAAACACAGTTGACAGCATCCTTTCTGATTCACCTGTGCAAGTTTCAGCTTGCTCACCTTATCAGTGTTCCTGGGAGGCTTCATTTGTTTCTATCTGCATGGATTTTACATTTGTTGATATTTTTGTGTATCTCAAAGCTTTCATAATGATCCGTGTACCCAGATCTCCTGACTGTAACTAAGTGTTCTTTTTTCCACAGTGTGCTACCTTCACAAACTAGTTAATATCCTGAAGTCACCCATATTGTCAGACCCACAGTATACCCACAGTATATCTCTGGTTGAAAGAGTTATGAAATAATTCATTATTAATTAACTGTTCAAACAAGAGGCTGAATCATGTATATTATTGACTTTTTTATCATACTTTTGAATGCATATAAAAGCTTCAGAAACTTTATTGAGTTTTTGTCTGTAATAACCATGTTAAGGTATTCCTTTAAACATTCTACAAAGACATACCTACCTTTGATCCAGCAATCCCACTACTGGGTGTTTACCCAAAGGAAAAGACATGATTTTATCAAAAAGATACTTGTACTCATACATTCACTGTAATACAGTTTATAATTGCAAAGATGTGGAATCAACTCAAGTGCCCATCAGTTCATAAGTGGATTAATAAAATGTGGTACATGTATGCTATGGAGTACATAAAAAAATACTCAGTCATAAAAACAAAATGAATTAATACCTTTTGTAACAATCTGGATGGAACTGGAGACATTTTTCTTAGCGAAGTATTGTAAGAATGGAAAAACAAATGCTACATGTACTTACTATGAAATTGAAGCTGACAGAACAGCTCTCATGTGTACAGATGGAAGTAAAACTCAAGAAAAACCAAGCAAGTGGGATGGGGGGTATGTGTGTGGGGGATGCTTGAAATCATTCCTAACAGATACACAATACACTTTCTTGGTGATGGGCACTCTTTATAACTTTGTCTCAAGCAGTACAAAAGGAATCATATAACCAACACATCTGTAACCCTATAATAATTTGAAATTAAAAAAAAATTCTAAAAGTTATTTAGATGTCAAACACTGACAGATAATATGCAGAAAATTATATATGTAGCATGTATATATAATTATGATGGTTGTTACAAAAATTTAGCAAAAAATATTCTGAAGCTTTTACGTTTTTTCCTAATATCCTTAGACATAATTTCAGTTTATTAACTTGACTCTTCTGTTAACTTTAGTCTGGCTGTATCTATGACTTTAGTTATGATGGAGAAAAAAATGCAAGTTAGTTATGGGAGTTGACCAGGGTACCAGTAAAGTGAGGTTTTATTCTATAATCATTTGTCAGAATTTTGGAGGTAAAATTACCTAATCTAAATTAAAGTATGGTGTATGAGAATTGCATAAACACTGTTTGCATCTCAATTTTAGGTTCTGCACTTTTAAAAGAAAAGAGAAGGCATCGATTACATAAGTTCTTGTGTCTCAGAGTTGGAAAGCCAATGAGGAAAACATTTGTATCTCAAGCAAGTGCCACAATGCAGCAGTATGCCCAGAGGGATAAGAAACATGAATATTGGTTTGCTGTGCCACAGGAAAGGTAAAAAGTAAATAAATGAAAAGAAAGCTTGACAACATTACAGAGATTCCGTGAATTTAATTTATGTTGTACAATACAAGGCCACTAACAGTACTTTGAAACATAGTTCATGATTAAAATTGACATTAAATCTGTTGGAAATAATTTAGTGTCTAATTTTTTACTTGAATTTACTACATTTTTAATTAAAACTCAAAGTTTTACCCTTTGCTACACAGATATTATCTCTTATCTTCTAAGATCATGCTATGCCATGTTTCCTATGAAAAATACTGCTGAACAAAGGTACTCAGTGTCTATACTCAAGACATACAGAAATCCAAGAGAAAATTGTCTAACCACAACTGTTTAGTGTGGTTCCAAGTGTTAATGGTTCTATGTGTTAATTACGCGCAGAAGAAAATTTTATCATTCCAGTTATTACTAATACACAATTGATCAAAGAAACATAAATTATTAGTTGTCATAATTACTATTCCCCCAAAGTAAAATATTATAGGAAATGCATATTTTTGGTTATTTTTTTTATTTTTTTATTTTTGTGAGAAAGTCTCACTTTGTTGCCCAGGCTAGAGTATCCTGGCATCAGCCTAGCTCACAGCAAACTCAGACTCCTAAGTTCAAGCCATCCTTCTGCCTCAGTCTTCTGAGTAGCTGGATCCACAGGTTGCTGCCACCACGTCCAGCTAATTTTTCTGCTTTTCAGAGAGATGGGGTCTTATTCTTGGTCAGATTTATCTCAAACTACTTGAAATCAAGGTATCCTCCTGCTTTGGCTTCCTGGAGTGCTAGGATTACAGATATAAGCCATCGTTCCCAGCATATCTTAAGGAGGTAGATGGACCTTTTCCCATTATTAGTTTATGCATCCCTTGCTGAATATTGTTCATTGAAAGGATGAGAGGATTCAGCATTACATCTGCCCCCTCCTTTTTTATATTTTTTTGTAAGTATGAGCAGCTTTATTTATATAAAAGTTAGCGAGACTGAAGAGAATTACAATGTCACTCAGTTCTTTAAACATATTTTTCTAAATAATTCCAAAAATTAGTCATCTTTCATCAAAATTATTTTTAGTGATTATCAGCTAACTCCTTCAGTTTTGTGGAAATCAATGAATTAGACACCTCCTAATGTGAAAGGACATACTGCCAAGTCATTATAACCATTCCTTGTCTCTACACAAATCTTGGACTATCTAAAAGTATTTTAGTTTAAGTCAAGTTCCATTGTAAAAGTATGAATTGGTGACAGTATGGCCATATTTCATAAGTTAGGGAAAGTACTTTAATAAAAGGGAGTAGGGAATTTGGAAGGTATCTTAACTGTATGTTTTTAGACACATTAGTATCAGCAAAGAGTAACATATGAAAGTTGAAAATAAAGAAATTGACCCTTTAGTACTATCTTCAGTGCGCGCGCACCTCTTGGAGAGTCTTGTCGCTTTGAAGACTACTGATTCCTTTAGTGGAATCTACTAAATCTACAGTGGAGACTACTGCTTTCAGGGATAAAATGATGAAGTGCTTTTCTCTACTCCTCCCACTCCACCAAGTATAGTGTGTGACTTCAACAAAATGAGGTTAATTTTAAAATATGCTATGATTTGCATAATTCATGAACCTGAAAGGGACAGAGCCAGATGTTCAAATTTTCCAGTGATGTTGAAATGACTAAAATGAAAAATTTACTGTATTAATTACAACTAATATAAATACTTAGATTCCTCTCATTGTTCTTGGCTTTATTTTTATTTTTTCATGAAATTTTTAATTTTATCTCTGTACTTTGGTTAATGTTTATTAAAAATCAGTATTGTTAAGCTTCTGGCCTTTATCATATGCATGTAAAATGAAGAATGAGCTAAAAATGAAATTTAGCATCCTCTTAATATGTTAGCTGCCACACAGTTTAAAAAATTGTTAGATTGAAAATATCATGTACAGAACCAGTATTATTGATTGGTATATTTTAGGTGACACTTTCATAAAAACTTTTTCAGTAACTCATTTTAATTAAAGCAAATAAAGCATAGATATTTGAAACGTATGTTTGACTCTCGAATCTGTTTATCAGGAATGCAAACTGTCTTTATTATAGTAAACAAAATGTTGAAAAGGGGAACCAGAGTTTGTTTGTTTGTTTTGAGACAGAGTCTCAAGCTGTCACCCTGCATAGAGTACTCTGTTGTCACAGCTCACAGCAACCTCCAACTCTGGGGCTTAAGCGATTCTCTTGCCTCAGCCTCCCAAGTAGCTGGGACCACAGGTGCCCGCCACAACGCCCAGATTTTTTTTTTGTTTGTTTTTGATTGTATTAATAGTTGTCATTGTTTGGCAGGCCTAGGCTGGATACAAACCCGCCAGCTCTGGTGTATGTGGCTGGCATCCTAGTCACTTTAGCTACAGGCTCTGAGCCATGGAACCAGAGATTTATAGATCATTTATCTGTGAACACCATCCAGGTCCCATCTAGCATTCCTGGTATCATTTAAAAGTTAAGGACAGGACCAGGCGCGGTGGCTCATGCCTGTAATCCTAGCACTCTGGGAGACTGAGGTGGGTGGATTGCCTGAGCTCATGGGTTCAAGACTAACCTGAGCAAGAGTGAGACCTTGTCTCTAAAAATAGCTGGGTGTGGTGGCAGGTGCCTGTAGCCTCCAGCTACTTGGGAGGCTGAGGCAAGAGAATAGCTTGAGCCCAAGAGTTTCAGGTTGCCTTGAGCTATGACAGCACAGTACTCTACTGAGAGTAAACAAAAAAGACTGTCCAAAAAAAAAAAAAAAAAAAAGATGATAAGGACATTAAATTTCTATTAACTTAGAAAAATTCTGTACAATGTTCAGGTTTCAAAATTGGCAATTAGTAAATTGTTTACTTGTATTTTAGATTATTAGATTATTGAGTCAATGAGTTCAAAATTATATGTCTAATTTCCTTTTCTATCATTAATGTCTTTACATAAGAAAAATGTTACTATTCATAGCAGCTGAACAAGTCAAAATCATGTTGAGGAAAATCTTAATACTGTTTTAAAACCAACTTGACAGAACAGAGCCAAATAAATTTTAAGTTAACATCTTCATGATAGTGGACTTTATCTTTTATATAAAGCATTTTATATTTTGTGTATATTTTAAGTCTTTACATTTTATCAAGATATTTTGCAATATAATTTTGTAATTTTGACAGCACAGAATTCTAGGTCTATTAATTGTCTTAAAACTTCTTCTAACAGGACAGATCACTTGTATGCCTTCTTCATTCAGTGGAGTCCAGAAATATATGCAGAAGATACTGGTGAATGCACCAGAGAGCCTGGATTTATAATAGTAAAAAAGATTGAGGAGCCTGAAACAAATGAGGGTTCTAGTGATCAAGCAGCAGCCAGAGAATGGGAGGTAAGAACAAAAATGTGAATTTCATTCACCCTTTTCTTACGCATCTGTAGCTTTGTGGTAGTATAAAATGCAAGTGGCACAAAAGAAAAAAATTTTTAAAGGTTCAGGTTTACTGTCCATATGTATATGTGGATATTGAATGAATAGCTGAGCAGTAACTAGTATAATATTTGGCATTCTCCCTTTGCTTTGCAATACTGGAAAAGCAACCCATTAGCAATAAAATAAAATAACTTTTATTGAGTATACTTTAGAACATTTAGTTTAGAAAAAAGTAAGTTATTGAAGAAGGAAATAATATTAATTACTGTTATATCAATTTTCATAAAACATTGATTTTTAGATCTGACTTAATTTTATCTCTTATGTTGAAGGATAATTCAACACATCCTTGCAAATTAGCACTCCTTTCTAAGTTCTAGACCTAAGCATTATCTTGACTTGTATTTAGCAGTAGTAATAATAGGGAATATGGGAAATAAGCTAGTGCTAATTTTACCAAGTAGTAAAGATTTCTTGTGCTAAAATTTACTGAACTTGTTTCAGTGCCCAAAGTAATACTAAACAACTTTCTGTAACCCCTCTTAAGTGATACACCTTTTAAGATTACATATTACGTTTTACGTGCTTTGTTTTGTAGGGTTAGTAAGATGGCAGTAGCGGTTTTTGTTCTTGTTAACTGGCTTAACCTCTTCTTGATATTTTCTAATATAGAGCAGATGCTAAAATGTGATAATAAACGTAATGAAATTTTGTTATTCATTTGGTGTTAATGTTTGTGTCAATGTTTGTGGTTGTTAATGTGATATGAATTTACTGTGCCTGCACTCGACATGTATAAGATTTAAAGTATACATGGTATGTCTTATGTTTAAAATGCAGGCTTGATTTTGAATGTGTCTAATTTTATTCTATGTAGTTCATACACCATCACTTTCTATTGTAACTCCAAAGTAGTGGAGGGAAAGAAGTAACATATATCTAGTATTTATTTCAGGTTCTTTTCATACTTAAACCAATATTATTAATCTTCACACCAGCTGTATTCATAATAGCCCAAAACTGGAAATGTCCACCAGCAGGAGAATAAATGGATAAATTTTGTAATATTTATAAAATTTCAAATAATAGAAAAGATCTACAAGTATATGTAACAACATGGATGAATCGCTCAGATAATATGCTGACTAAAAGAAGCCAGAGAGAAGAGCATACACTGTGTAATTTCATTTACATGCAGTTCAAAAGGGTAAAATGAATTAGAAATCTATCAGGCTAGCAGTTACTAGGGGTTAAAGGAGTGGCTGAGGGGCAGCTGGGAATATACAGTACTGGAAATGTTCTGTATCTCAGTCTGGGTGGTGGTGGTTCTAAGGTGATTACATATGTAAACAAAACAAAGCAAAAAAACCCTGGGCTATATTTTTAAGATTAGCTTTATTGGACATTTTGATGATCAAAGACATATACCTGTACTAAGACAACAACAGTTGAAGGAAGAGTAGAAGAGAAAAAAATAAAGGTAGAGAAAAAAAAGTAACTAATTAAACAGGATTTAGTGACAACTAGGTAATCATGAAGTTTCTAGCTTTGGTGGCTGTGAGGATTATGCTATTTTCACTCAAGAAAGAGAATTGAAGCTTTCTCTCCATTGGGGTTGGGGCACTTAATTTTGGAAATAGGAGAGGACTATTTTGATTCAAAGGAATTGCCTAAGTTTCTGTGGAACATTCTGTAGGTTATAATTTATAACAATAAAACAGATGTCTCCATACTTGTCCTTGAACTAGAGGAAGTTTAATTAAAAAGAAAATAGAAAAAAATTTTAATTTTGGAAATTTTTTGCTGCATTATCTAGAAACAGTTTTACACTAATATGGTAGTTGCTAACCATACGTGAGTATCAAATACTTGAAAGATAGCTAATGCATCTGGGAAATGAATTTTTAGATTTTTTGTTTGTTTGTTTGTTTTTATTATAGATAAAAATATGCGCCATAGATGTGGCCTGACCCATGACCCTCCCTCCACCCAAACCTCCCCCCTCCCTTCCCCTTCCTGGGTCCTTTCCCCATAGTCTTGTGGTATAGTTGGGTTATAGCCTTCATGTGAAAGCTATAGTTTAGCTTCATAGTAGGGCTGAGTACATTGGATACTTT
>CAUYPK010134345.1:0-35393 GCA_963574355.1 Loris lydekkerianus
CCTACTATGAAGCTAAACTATAGCTTTCACATGAAGGCTATAACCCAACTATACCACAAGACTATAAGGAAAGGACCAAGGAAGGGGAAGGGAGGGGGGAGGTTTGGGTGGAGGGAGGGTGATGGGTTGGGCCACATCTATGGTACATATTTTTATCTATAATAAAAAAAAAAAAAAGAAAGAAAACAGTTTCATAAAATAGCAAGCCTCTTCCAGCCATACCACCACCAAAGAGCAAGCCCTAAACAGCAGCTTGGTCCTAAACGTACCTGAGCGCCGGGAGCCTTTCTGATCTTGGGCAAGCTGCTGTAAAAGAAAGATCTGAGGCAAACACAACTTTAAAGAGCAATTCGTGTATCGGGGAATACCAGACTGAATGAAGTTTAATGTTCTAATGACAAAACTTCAGAGATAAGCATCTAATGGGAAAATGTGGAAGCAAAATAAAGCATGTGATTGGTTTGCAATTACAAAATTGCCCCTTTTAGGTGCCCTGTTAGGAAGTCCCTAGTAACACAGTCATATGTTGGCTGGTTGCTTATGATTGGCTAGGGTTAAGTTTTAACATAAGCATTTATCAGAATGACCCAAGTTTAAGTGTTGCTTATGTATGCGATTTAAGCAAGGCTGACATCACTGGTTTTGTCTGCCCGGGGATATTCAGGCCTGGTCTCCATTTTAATTTACCTTAACAATACTCATTCCCCAATACCCACCCAGTCCTGAGCCTGCCTAAAGTAGGAGAGCAGAAGATGGGGAATCAGTTCTCAAATTCCTGTGGCAATATTGTGGGAAGGCTGTGGCAGCTGAGGAACACCGAAGAAGAGGGACAATGCTAACGCAGGCCACTTTGTTGGAGAGTGTGAGCCCTGACAACAAAGTCTGAATTCCAGAAATAACTCATCGAGAAGAGTTGTTCACACCCAAGTATTCTTAAGGTAAATGTGGTCTGCTTCTGTATTCCAACTCAACAGTGACAAACTGAATGAAGGTCCCACCCCCCTCCTAAAATTAGCTCTTCTCCCCATGTGGTGCCACTATTCACCAAATGCGTCTAGTCTAAGTCAGAAACACAGTTATCCTAACCAACTCAATCTTTTTCATAAATCACCTAACGTCCAACTGAAAAGTCCTTTTTTCTCTGGATCTATTTATTCCCTTCCATCCCTCTGGACAGAACCTACTTCTGGTATCATCACCAATCACCTGGATTAAGACAACAGCCTTCTAACTGGGTTCTGACTGTCCAATGTCCACTCTTTCCTAGTCTCTGCTCCCAAGCCAGCCCTTCTCCAAGCTACTACAACACTATCCTCTGGGCAGAGTCCCATCTCAGTCGCCCTCTGCTTCAGGTAACAGATCTAGCTGTCCTGACCACATGACATCCACCTACCCCAACTGAGGACAGAGCTTGTTTTTATCCTCTGGCCACAATGATTGGGTTTAGTTTGGACCTGAACTCAATTAATCAGATTCTATTTCTCAAAAAGTAGAAACCTGAGGAGAGACCAACAGTCTTCTGCAGTCAGAAGTCATATAACCTTACTGCCCCACAAATAAATTCTTCTCATTCTCCTGAGATGCCAGGAACGGACCTTGTTGTTTGTCCTCTCAGAGACACACTTTGAGGTGAAGCCATCTCAGTGTTTTTCTAATAATTCTTTTTTAGCTTCTGTTTGTCTGAGTCAATCCCTGCTGTTTGTAACAAAAGAAACGAGTAACAGTAAAAACTGACACTGCCCCTGTGCCCCCCAGGACTGCCCAGCCCCTCCACACCCCGCATAGTTGGAGCTGGCCTTGAAGCTCTACCTGCCACATCTCTGCTGTTGCCTCCCTTCTAGCCTCATACCTTCTGTGCTCTGTTCCCCAGAACACCGTCTTGGGATGATTCCCATTCACAGACGGACTCTGTCAAGATGTTACTTCCTTTGGGAAGTTTTCCCAAAGTCTCTCAGACTGGACCCTCTTGTTCCCACAGGAATTTGGCCGATTCCTCTGACCCCAAGTAAAAGTTTCTTACAACAGCCCAGCGCAGTGGCTCACGCTGTAATCCCAGCACTCTGGGAGGCTGAGGCAGGTGGATTGCCTAAGCTCAGAAGTTTGAGACCAGCCCAAGCAACAGTGAGACCCCATCTCTAAAACTAACTGGGCATTGTGGCAGGCATCTATAATCCCAGCTACTCGGGAGGCTGAGGCAAGAGAATCGCTCAGAGTTTGAGGTTGCTGTGAGCTATGATGCCACAGCACTCTACTGAGGGCAACAAAGACTCTGTCTCAAAAAAAAAAAAAAAAAAAAAAAAAAAGAAGTTTCTTATAAGAGGTGATTCTTCATAGATATATCCCCACGCATAAGCACCTAAGGCACATGCTTGGCAGAGGTAAGGCTCTCAGTGAATATTTCTCAAATAAATGAACAAATGAGGAAATTAGAAACCTACTTAATTCAAATTAGTATTCAGGGAAGTATAACAGAAGTTTAAAAATAACTTTATTTTGTGAAATAAAGAGGCTCTGGATATCCAATATTAAATTCCTTAATTTTAATATTAATTCATTCTTAAAATCATTTAACTGTGTTTGCTTTGTAAAAATTCATTAATCTGTAGACTTAAGATTTCTGCACTCTTTTGTATTTTATTTTATTTCATTCATTTACTTTTTGTAGAGATAGGGTCTATATTGCTTAGTCTAGTCTCAAACTCCTAGTCTCAAACAGTGGCCCCCGCCTCATCCTCAAAGTGCTGGGATTAGAGGCATGAGCCATTGTACCCAGTGATGTATATTTTATAATATGTTAATAAAATTTTTAAAAACACATTTCACACAGCTGGAACACAGCCGGAAACCACAGTTATAGACTAGTGGTAAGTTCACACGCAAGGAAACAGCACACACCACAGAACATACACTGACTATAGGTAAAATTACAGACTAACCATACCACTCACTTGCAGTGACATCTTTGTTCAGGAAAATTCTTGATATTCTGCTTTACCGACCACAAAAAGGGGTAATAGCCATTTGTGTCTAAATCTCAGCGCTATAGAAAAGATAAAATCATAAAGGTGAAAATTCAAACATAAAGTGCTTTTGTACAAAATTCTGAATCATCTCAAAGTGTGTGCTAGTAGAACCTGCTCCAAAAAATCAGATTTTGGAAAATATAATACTTTGGCATTATAACTATCCACAAAGTCCCATGAATGCATATCAAAAAGTGATACAGGACAATGAATTCAGGATATTAACCTGAAATTTAAGATTAAATTTATTCTTGAGGAACAAAGAAAGGATATCCTTACATTATTTTTTCTTATAAACTAGACTTAAAAAGTATACATATTTCATGAACTAAAATAAACATTCCTCATTCTTATGATAACTGAAATGCTTTTAAGAGTTCAGCTAAGGCATTAACCTTCTGGTTAAAGGAACTCAGAGAGTGGAGGCAGAGGAAAGCATAGATATTCCTTACTCCTTACTTATTTTGCTCTTTCCCACTAGATTATAACCTCTGAGTTCAAGAACTTTTTAACCATTATAGTGTAAGGCATAAAATTCAACTGTAAAAAGCACTTTAAAAACACCTGTTGAGGTGACCTGTAACTGGTACTAACCCATTATCAAAAGTTCTCTTCATTCCCCCTTGCAGAAATGAACAAAATCTGATAACTATTAGCTCTTTTTCAGTTATGGTGATGATCTCAAAGATTTTTTAAAAAATTTTCACAGCCAGGCATGGTGCTCATGCCTATAATCCTAGCACTCTGGAAGCCAAGGTGGGTGGATCACTTGAGCTTAGGAGTTCAAGACCAGCCTGAGCAACAGCAAGACCCCATCTCTACTACAAACAGAAAAACTAGCTGGGCACAGTGATGCATACCTATAGTCCCAGCTACTGAGGAGGCTGAAGTAAGAGAACTGCTCAACCCCCAAGAGTTTGAGATTGCTGTGAACTATGATCCCACAGTACTCTAACCAGGGTTAGTTTTGAGAGTCTGTCTCAAAAACAAGAAAAAAAAATTATTTTCACATATATAAATCCTAAAATCTTATTAAGAACAGAAATGGCCAGGTGTGGTGGCTCACATCTGTAATCCTAGCATTTGGGGAGATCTGGGCCAGGAGTCTGAGAGAGACTCTGTCTCTACTAAAAACAGAAAAATCAGCCAGGCAAGATGGTATGCACCCACACACCCATAGTCCCAGCTATTCGGGAGGCTGAGGTAGGCTAGGGAGTTTTAGGTTGTAGTAAGCTAAGATGCTGCCCCTACCACTCTAGCCTGGGAGAAAAAAGCAAGACTCTGTCTCCAAAAAACAAACAAACAAACCCAAACAACACTAAAATGGTTAGGGAAACCTGATAACTGATAATGAGCCCCTATCATTGTTGCAAGACTGACACTAACATCAATAACAGGCCTTCCCCCTCTGCCAAAGCTACTGCTCATATACCCATCACAGAAAAAGCTCAAACCTGGTTTCAGTCACCTGTTTCTTGATGCAGGCACAAGCACATGGGCCTATTAGTATTAGCTTCCTGTTTTTTTTTCTATCCTCTTAGCAGCTTCTTTTGGTTTGTTTTCAGCTACACAATCAAGAATGCTACAGCATATGTTATCTAAATATCAAAATGCATATTAGCACAAGCACACACATACACAAAAGCAGAAAGACTAAACAACCCGATGACTCAGGACTGACTTCTGCAATAGTTATTATAAATCAAAACATAAAATTCTTTAATGAATTAAAAATAAACAGTGCCTAGAAGGAAGCTGGAGAAAAGGAGGCTGCAGCAAAACCCGCACTTCTACAAACCAACACTCAACCCAGACCAACTCAGCTCAACAGCCTGCCCATAACAAGATGGTGGCAGATGTAGGAACTGGAAGTAAGGAACTGCATCAGAGCAAAAGGGTGTCCATAGAAATTTCAAGGATCTGATGAAAAAGAAAAGAGCCAAAACATCTGGATGGCCCACCGGCTTGGAACAAAGAGGTACTGTCTATGCCTGCTGGGCTAGAGCTCTTTCCAAGCACTAAAGGCAGCAAAACTCTTCCCATTTTAAGCTAAGTGTGGGAGGACTCAGATTTCACCACACAGTCATCAATACCAAGCTGGCTAACTTCTGTTTTTCATTTTCTGAAGAATGGTTAGCTCACATTCTAAAAAAAACAGTATAACTATGTCTCAAAAACAAGAAAAAAAAATTATTTTCACATATATAAATCCTAAAATCTTATTAAGAACAGAAATGGCCAGGTGTGGTGGCTCACATCTGTAATCCTAGCATTTTGGGAGATCTGGGCCAGGAGTCTGAGAGAGACTCTGTCTCTACTAAAAACAGAAAAATTAGCCAGGCAAGATGGTATGCACCCATACACCCATAGTCCCAGCTATTCGGGAGGGTATATTTGTATGATATATTTGTAAGAGGATGAAAAATTATCTTACCCCAGGTTTAAAAACCCCATTCCCATCTCTCAACCTTGGAAAGGAAGTTTTAAATGATAAAAATTAACAAGTCAGGGGAAAAAAATCACGAGAGTTATTAACGTGATTGATAACCCCAAGGCATGAAGGCTTGTTACCAAGGAATGTAACCTACCACAAAGAACAGCAGGTAATTCCAGAAGTAATAAAGAGTATCCTGCCAAATTGGGAGACACACTTACATAAAAAATACCAACAGAATGTAAAATTCAAAATGATATTTAAGTCCAAACTCAACTATCAAAACTTTGAAGCAAAATCTATAGTAAGTTTACAATTCTGGAACACATTTTTCATAGAAGCTATATAATGCACTCCATATAATAAAATCCTAAGTAACCCAAAAAAGCTTGTTTAATCCACAATGTTGCTGAAAAGGAGTTGGAGTAGCAGCAGTCAGGGAACACTGGAATCAAAGACTTTGGTTCAAGGCTCTAAACTAGTCTACTGGAGATGACCTTGGATAGCTCATTTAATATCTCTGAGCTTCACATTTCTCATCTGTATGATGGGTACAGGAATACCAAGCTCAAATGAGACCAGAGTGCTTATTGATCATAAATAGTTATCATCCTAACTGCTCCCCCTCTCAACTCAATCCTGGTGCGGGGGTTAGGGGAAGTCAGAGGTGCCTGAGCTATGATCTCAAGGGAAGGGTTTTGGTTCAGAGCTAATGGAGTTTGCAGAAGTGAAGTCTTGCACAGTGGAGAGCAGATGAGAAAAGAACCCCAGGAAAGGCTGTTGTCAATGCTGAGAAGAGCTGTCTCTAACAACCAGATCTTTCAAAGCAGAGAATGACTTACACAACCCTTAACTTCAAAGTGCTTAAAGAAAAGCAATCTTCTTCCCAAAGCTATAATCTCTTCTCTTTTAAAAATCCTTTCCCTGATTTTGTCTAGCTTTCCACAACCCCTAGAGAAATTGTGTCCACTTAAAGATGAAAACTCAATTATAAAACTCATGTACTTTGTACTGTTAGGAAAAGGATATTCATAGCCTTGGAAAATATCCAGACCTGATCAAAAGCAAAACCCACATCAACAGCAGGCATCCGGTCTGTCTCCCCACACACATAAACTGCGCCTTCTCATTCCCAGATGATTTCCACTTTTTTTTTTTTTTTTTAATTCAGGCATCTTTTAAACCAGGAGCATAGAGACTGAGTAAAGACTAAAGGACAATAGAAAAAGCCACATCTGGGCGGTGGCTGTGGCTCAAACGAGTAGGGCGCCGGCCCCATATGCCAGAGGTGGCGGGTTCAAACCCAGCCCTGGCCAAAAACTGCAAAAAAGAAAAAGAAAAAGCCACATTTACTACCAGCCATTCACCAGCTAGGTGGCATAAGAAAGGCCCTTATCTCTGCTGCTCACTGAGCACCTGTCCCTCAGCCCCTCAGATCAGGCTCACGTCCAGGAAAGAGGGTTCCTCCGACCACCCTATTTCAGTGTGCAATCCTCATGTGCTCTCCCTACAGTCTGCTCTGATTTATTTCTCTCCACACCGTTTATCACCATCTAATACACTACAGTTTGAATTATTTATCATTTGTCTCCCTCCTTCCCAACAAAGACATAGTGCCATGAGGACAGAGACTGTTGTCAGCCGTGTTTCCTGGTGTATTCCCAGAGCCCAGCATATACCTGGATCCTACCAGGCACTCAGCAGTATTTGTTAGTTAATACAGAATATGTGTTGAGTTCATTCATCCCTGCAGTGGCGCTAGCCGTATTCACTATGCAGGGCTGTTTTGAGGATCACCTCAAAATAAGAAATCAAAATGCTGGCACAGCATAAGTACTCAACAACTGCTAGTTTCCTTTCATTTCTTAAGCCCAAATGACCGGCCAAAAGGTGCAGAGCGTTTCAAACCAGACACAAGCAAGACTGCAAGTCAGTGCCTCTCAGGGGCCATGAGTCACGAGGTTCTACTGCAAACTGTAATGCAATCAGTGAGGGATTTGAGAATAAGTACTTAGAAACTTACCAGTTTGGCAGAGAAATTTTACATCTGCTGAAATCTGAAGAGAAAACAATTGAGACTTGAATTCATATGACTTTTTTTCATTTCATTTTTCTAGTAACTCATTTTAAATGTATTTTATAGAAGTATCATTTCACAATAGACTAGAAATTATTTTTTTTTAGTCCTTATCCTTCATTACCATTTGGGAAGCACTGGCCAAGCGTACTCAGTCCAGTGTGGCCCAGAAAGCTGCAGAGCACCAGCAAAGCTCACTCACACTGCAAATTCAGAACTGTGATTTGTGTGGATTCTAAGACAAAGGAGACATAGGTAAGGGGGTTGGGGGTAGGAGGGAGGTTCAATCGGCAGAAGTTGGCACAGGGAATTAGATCTCTGTAGGCCAGTTCCAGAATGGACGAGAATTCCCTAAGAATTTTCTCAGAATGATCCCAAACACTTCATAGGCAAGAGTCCCAGAGACCAAAAAGAGGAGGATTACAAAGGGACACACTCATTTCCTGATGGTGGTGACACCATGCATCATACGATCTGAGCACCTTATTATATGTCAAATGTATCTCAATAAAGGTAAATTTAAGGAAAGCAAAGAACAGTAAGACAAAAGATATAGATCAAGATGGTTAGGATATAAATTCCATTATAAAGAAGCTCAGTGCCTCAAATCCTTCTTCAAAATACCTTTTCCAGTGACTTTGTAATAGGCCATCCATACTACAATCAGATATGCTCAATATGCCCTGTACTTTATTATGGTTTTGCCATTGCTACCCTGAATTCACATTTTCCAAAAGAACAGCCCCCCACCTAACACTTTTTAAATTGTAGGAGTCCACAGTTCTTGGCTTGGAGACGCTGCTGTTGCTCTGACAAGAGCTCCAGAGGAGCAGATGGCACCAGATGAGATAAATTGCAAGACAGCCTCTGTTTCTCAGTCACCCCCTCCCTCCCCCCAACAGCTCTCCTGAATAGTATTAAGTCTAGGTCCCTCTGCTTGTATTTTCTCATCATATAGGATTAGGCACCAAATTGTCAGAAACTGAAAAGTGAGTCTTCAAAGGAAAAGAAAGGATTAAATATCTAAATTTGTTGCCTATTAAATACTTATTCCTACTTCTATCACTACATTAATAAGCATTTATGCATTTATACTATTCATATATTCTGTAGGACTGCTGTTGTCACCATAGAATGATATTCCGAGGTAAGGTTTCACATTTTTACACACATAAGACTATTGTTTCACTCTAGATGAGTAATGTGGACCATGTGCAAATATGTACATCCATGATTATTTTCAAAGAGATATGTTCTCTCTTTGCAAACAGCTCAAAGGGAGCATCTAGCCCACTGATCTATGAGCGGAGCATGCTCAAAACAGCCACAATCTATACTCACACTAACGTGACTAACAGAATCTCTTTCATGGAACCTTTTGCTATTTCCATGTGAGGTGTAATATGATGGAGGACCCAAACCTACAAAGTTGACATAATATTTAGCTCTCAGTTTGCCCATCCTTAAAAATAATCTTTCTCCTCTAGAGAACATCAAGAGGTTACCTAAAAAGACAAGCTTTTGTCTTGTTATCGCCACTCTTGCTGTTAGTATGGAAAATAATTACCACCACTTAAAAGCATTTTATCTTCTCGACTGCACTATAAGCTTCATGAGGAAAGGATGCATAGCATTTATGTCCCTCACAACAAATAATATACACAGATATTTAATAATATTTGCTACAGAAAGGAAAGGAAATAAAGATACAAATAGAATGTCTATAACCCAGATTAAAGCCCAGAGATAGATTTTAACAGGAGATTCAGACATTTGAAATGTTTTTATTAACTTTGAAAAATATTACCACATTAGAAAAAAAAGCTATACAATTTTATTTTTTTCAGTTAGCTAGTAAGAGCTTGTACGATTTGAGTTTTCCTGAATTTTCCTAGCTGGCCGAGGGCTAACACTTGAGAGAAGGTCTTTGCCTCCCTCCCACCTCCCCCCACGGGACTGCACAGCCAGTACCTTCCGTCTGGTCTCCCTCCTCCAAGTCAGCTGCTCTGCCCACTGTGGGAGCTGCTCACCTGGGGCTCTCCCTTGCTAACTCCTCCTATTCCTCTATGCTGCCTCCCCAGGATGGCCACATTTCCTCTGAGATGCTGCTCCTCCCTCTGTGAATTAAGCCATCACAGTAACAACAGCTTTGCTTGGCTTTATTGTTTTTTTTCTCTTCTGTTTGTTTGCTTGTGGGAGTTCTGGGCCTCATTAGTTTGCCATTAAAAAGGTTTCCTCCCCCACTAACAACTTGCCAGCAACTTCTGGAAAGTTGGTCTTTTCATAGCCAAACAGACTACAGTATTACTGTAATGTCTTGATTTGCTTTCCCCACACAAATATAAATAGGAGTTAAACTAGAAAACAAGTTCTCAATAATTCTTTTTCTTCTTCCTCCTCTTCCAAGTCGTGCGTCATTCTTGGTGATTGTATCATACAAAGTTTTGCAGATACCTTTCTCCATTTATGTACTGGTAAACAAGCTAAAAAATACGTATTACTCCCCCACCCTCCAAATATCTGTCCCCCATCATCACTCTTTACTATTAAAAACAGCATGATGGGAAAGAATAGTGTCTTCAACAAAAGGTGCCGGGAAAACAGGATAGCCAAATGCAAAGAACAAATCATATAAAAAAAACAACTCAAAATGGATTAAAGACCTAAATGTAAGACACCAAACTACAATACTCCTAGAAGAAAACATCGGCAGGAAGCTGCCTGACATGATTCCTTGAATATAACACTTTAAGCACAGGCAACAAAAGCAAAAATAAGTATCTGAGACCACATCAAACTCAGAAACTTTTGTGCATCAAAGGACACAATCAGAGGCCAGGCACAGTAGCTCAATCCTACCACTCTGGGAGACTGAGGTGGGTGAAACAAGAGTTTGAGACCAGCCAGAGCAAGAGCAAGACCCCGTCTCTACTAAAAAAATCTATAAAAACTAGCCAGGTATCAGGGTGGGCACCTGTAGTCCCAGTTACTTGGGAGGCTGAGGCAAGAAAATCCCTGAGCCCAAGATGAGACAGCTGTGAGATAAGATGCCCTGGATGGCACTCAACCTTAGGCGACAGAGTGAGACTCTGTCTCAAAAGAAAAAAAGAAAAACACAATAGTGTGAAAAGGCAAACTAAGTAATGGGAGAAAATACTTGCAAATCATATATTTGATAAGAGTTTAATATAATATCCAGGATACATAAATAACTCCTATAACTCAACTGAAAAAAGTTTAGTAACAATTACAAATAGGCAAAGGACTTGAACAGACATCTCTCCAAAAATGATACACAAATAGCCAATAAGCATATAAAAAGATGCTTTTTAGCATCACAAATCATCAGAGAAATGCAAATCAAAACCACAATGAGATATCATCTCAACAATCATCAGGATAGCTACCATCAAAAAAAAAAAACCCACAAAGAATAACAAGTGTTGGTGGGGATGCAGAGAAACTGGAACCTTGTACATTGTTGGTGGGACTGTAAAATGGTGTGGTTGCTATGGAAAACACCATGGTGGTTCTTAAAGAAATTAAAGACAGAACTACCATTTGATCCAGTAATCCTACTTCTGGGCACATTATACTCAAAATAATCTCAAGCAGGGGCTTGAAGAGTTATTTGTATACCCACGTTCACAGCAGCACTATTCATAATAGCCAAGTCGTGGAAGCAACTTAAGTGTCCATCAACAGAATGGATAAACAAAATGTGGTCTACTGAACAGTGGAAAACTACACAGCCTGAAAAAGGAAGGAAATCCTGCCATTAGCTACAACATGGATGAACCTTGAGGATATTATTCTAAAAGAAATAAGCCAGTCACACAAGGCCAAAGACAGCATGATTCCACCTATATGAGGTATCTGAAGTGCAGTGAGTCCTCGCTCTATGTCATTGATTGGTTCCTGGAAACTGTGACTTTAATTGGTAGGACATATAATGAAACCAATTTTACCATAGGCTAATTGGTACAATTAGGCTTAAGTTAGGTACATAGGCTTAAGTTCCTATGGCAAACATCAGCAAATGATGCTTAAATAAAGACTCAAAACATTTCTAATATTAAATACTGAAATAAATGCAAGCTATATCATACATTTAAGAAAGATTAATAAAAACAAGTAAGATAATTTTTTACCCAATTTTTGGTATATAAGTGAGTGATGGCAGTCATACTCGTGGCAGGTTAAAACAGAAATAAATATCTGCAAAGAGAACGCTGTAAGGAGCATCTCTTATTACCATGAGTTCAAAATCAGTAAGATGGCAAGTTTGCTGAGTGCTTCTGTATCACATCATTTTTTGCCATGCATTTATATGTTACTGTATACTTTATGAATTTTTATTTTGCAATAATTTGTATTCATTTTCCAATTCATTTATTCTAGTTCAGGGCTGTGGGTGACTGAAGCCAATGCTGGCAGTCAAGACATGAGAGGAAGCAACCTTGGACAGCAGTGTGTCATCTCAGTACAGGGCACACTCATACACACGCCCACACTCACTCAGCCTGGGACAATTCAGACACATCAGTTAACCTGATGTGCACATCTTTGGTATGCAGAAGGAAACCAGAGTACTTGAAGAAAACCCATGAAGACCCAGAAGGAACGTGTTCACACAGACCATGGCCCTCCCCAGGAATCAAATGTTCCCTCATCAACATTATGACAAATTGGTATCGAATGAAAGGACATTGTTCATGGACCTGCTGTTGTCAAATTTCTAGACATAGAGAGTAGAAGAGCCTTTTGTCATTCGTAAGTAAGCATGATGACTGGATTTTTAGGCTCATCTGTGAGATGTGCCTCTCTCAAACCTTGTTATGGCCTTAGTAGGGCATTACTCAACTGATGTGGAAAAATGGTAAGAAAGGAAAGTAGAATAGTGGTACCAGGAGCAGGGAGAGGAGAGGGAGTTGTTTAACCGTTATAGCGTTTCAGTTCTGTAAGACAAAAAAATTCTGTAGAATTGTGACAACGTAAATATACTAGTATTATGAAACTACTTAAAATTGTTAAGATGGTAAATTTTATGATGTGGGATTTTTATTTTTTCACCTTAATTTTTTAAAAAGCATAATATATTTGAAAGAGTGTGGGGCTAAGTTTTACAGACCCAAGTCTAAAACCCTATTAGCTCTCCAACTTAACTGTGTGGTCTTAGGCAAATCCCTCTGAGAAGCAGTTTCCTCATCTATATAAATGAGGGTATAAATAATATATATTTTTAAAGTGATCTGAAGATTAAATGAAAACTGTTGCCACAGAAGACACTCAGAGTTCGAGCCCTTAATTCTCCCCCTGGGGATTACATCAACATATCACCCCATCAAAGCAACTAACGGAAACTAAAGGCTTACTAAGTCTTATATTGCTCTAGACAACTCGCCAGAAATAGAATCCACATTTACTCTCCCCAATAAGGATAGCAGGCAGGACTGTAATCCCTACTTTGCTGATAAGGAAAGCAAAGCAGAGAAGTGGCCTAACATGCCCAGAACCCCAAGGAAGTCACAGAGGCTGAAAAACTGTGAAATGCTTCATTTTACTGCACCTAGACATGAGGTGCAGAGACATGAGACAAAGCTGGCACCACCACAAATATAACTGCATAAAGACAAAACTCACAAGGAGGTGCTATAGTCTGAATGTTTGTGTCTTGTCCAAAATTCATGTTGAAACTTAATCCCCAATCCAATAGTTATTAGGAAGGGCTAGAGGGGCTAGAGAGGACTGTCTAGATCCTTTCACCTTCTGACCTGTAAAGTCACAGCACTCAAAACACCATCTCAGAAGCAGAGACCTGGGCCCTTATCAGAGACTGAAACTGCTTGTGCCTGGTTCTTGGACTTCATAGCCTCCAGAACTATACGAAGTACTGTATAAACTCGAGTATAAGCCGAGTTTTTTCGAACCTAAACTCGGCTTATACTCGGGTCATACAGGTTATTTGATTCAGTGTGCGCACACCTTATCAAATGCACGTAGTCTCCAGTCGTCTTCTGCCGTCTGCTTGAGGGGGCGGTTTTCTGCACTTTACTTAAAGTTTTAAAGTTGTTGTTGCTAGTTTACAGTTTTTCTTTAGCAACAAATATTGAAAAGCATTTAACCTATTGATTCCTCAATTATTGGAATTGTTTTGGGTATATATTTTTATTTTTGAAATTTACCAGTGGCTGCTGCATTTTCTACCTCAGCTTATACTCGAGTCACTAAGTTTTCCCAGTTTTTAAGGTAAAATTAAGGGGGTCGGCTTATACTCGGGTAGGCTTATACTCGAATATATAGGTACTATCAGATTAGGCTCTCAGTAGTGCACCTATTAAGAGATTCCACTGCATACAATCTTTATAAGATGCCTCCTCATCTGCAGGATGAAAGTGCACACTTTCTCCCATGACGTATAAAGCCCTTCATGCTGTAGCAGCTTCCTCCACGTTCAGCCACAGGTACTACTTGGGGCTGCATCCCAGGACTTCATGCTACTCTGTGCTTTATCTTTTGCAGTCATCGTTGTCTTGAATGACTACAAAATGTCTTAACACAATTTCTGTGTGATATATAGTGGTCTTAAAAATATGCCCACAAATTCTTTAATAGTCTTTCTTCTTCCAGAGTTAGAGCTTAAGCTTCAAATGTCAAGTATGGATTGCACTTTGTGACTCTCTTCTAATGAGTAGAATATAGTGGAAATGGCACACATGACTCAGAGACTAGGTCGTAAAAGGCATTTGGGCTTCCTCGTGCTTACTTCCTCGGATCACTCACTCAGGGAAGCTGGTTGTCAGACCATAAGGACATTCAGGCAGCCTGTGGAGAAGCCTGTGTAGCAAGGATATGAAAACTCCAACAGCGAATGAGGAACTGAAGCCTGCCAGCAGTCACACGCGTGAGCTAAGAAGCGAATCCCTTGGCACCCCTCAGATGACTCCAGCCCCGGCTCTCAGCTTAACCATAACCTTATAAGAAACCCTGACCCTGAACCATTACAACCCAGTTTGGCCCCTCTTGGACCTGAAATGATAAATATTTGTTTTTTAAAGCCATTAAGGTTTAGTTTATTTGTTATACAGCATAGATAACTAATCTTTCTTCAGGACTCACCTTCCCTAAACATTTTTTTTTAACTCTTTCCTTCACCTTCTTATAGAATTAGCTTTTGCGCTACTTCACAGTGACCTTTTTAAAGGCAAAGACTATGTCTCATTTATCTTTTTTTCTTACTTTCTAGCATGGTAATAATGATAAGTCCTCAAAATATTTTTCCAGAATAAAATGAAAAATTCTTTGGTCATTTGTAAGCAACCTGAGGATAGAGACCATGTATTTTAAGACATTTTATTCTTCTCAGGACAATATCAGAAAGCAGCTAAATACACTCCAAAAGTATCTGTGTGATAAGTCTAAACTTAAGTGTTTTATGTGTTAACAGGTGTTATTAGCACATACATGCCCACCATTACTAGAAAGAGTCAGTAGTATCAGGATTTGATTAGAGAAAACACGATTAGGAAGTAGCAACAGCAGCAAAACAGTTACTTTATGTTTGGGGCCCATTACAGGACAGGCATGGTTTTAAGCATTTTACTTGTATTAACTCATGAATTTCTTACATTTACTCTGTGTGGTAGGAAAGTCTAATGTCTGTGTCATAGACTAAATTCTCTGCTACTTCAGAAGATGGAAGTTGAGAGAGGCCTGGTGTATCAGGGATAGTGTCACCAAGAAGCTGATTTAAGTTTCACGTTGAACAACATACAGTTTGTATAGATGTTAATTAATGGACATTTTCAGTGAAGGGAGTAACGTGAGCAAAAGGCAGTTTGCTGGGGCTGCCATGCAGAGTACCACAGACGGGGTCACAGCTCAGCGTGTTGGCAGGGTGGGTTTCTCTGCGGCTCCTCCTTGGCTTGCAGACGGCTGTTGGCTTCCAGGGTCTTCCCCGCGGCCTCACCGTCTTCCCCGTGACCTCACCGTCTTCCCTGCGTGGCCTCACCGTCTTCCCCGCGGCCTCACCGTCTTCCCCACGGCCTCACCGTCTTCCCTGCGTGGCCTCACCGTCTTCCCTGCGTGGCCTCACCGTCTTCCCCGCGGCCTCACCGTCTTCCCCGCGGCCTCACCGTCTTCCCGCGTGGCCTCACCGTCTTCCCCGCGTGGCCTCACCGTCTTCCCCGCGTGGCCTCACCGTCTTCCCCGCGTGGCCTCACCGTCTTCCCCGCGGCCTCACCGTCTTCCCCGCGGCCTCACCGTCTTCCCCGCGGCCTCACCGTCTTCCCCGCGGCCTCACTGTCTTCCCCACGGCCTCACCGTCTTCCCGGGCCTCACCGTCTTCCCGGCGGCCTCACCGTCTTCCCTGCGTGTCCTCACCGTCTTCCCGGGCCTCACCGTCTTCCCCGCGGCCTCATCGTCTTCCCCGCGTGTCCTCACAGTCTTCCCCGCGGCCTCACCGTCTTCCCTGTGTGTCCTCACCGTCTTCCCTGCAGCCTCACCATCTTCCCTGCGTCCTCTCCTCGTCTAAGGATACCAGTCGTCATATAAGGGCTCACACACCTGCCTGCATCTTACCTTGATTACCTCTATGAAAGCTCTATCTCCAAGTACAGTCACATTCTCAAATATTTTGGTTTAGGACTTTAGCATGTGAATTTTGAGGGACACAGTTTAACCTGTAACATAGATGAAAGCAGAAATAAGCATGAGCTAGTGACTAGAACAAATCTAAGATAAGCAGAAGGGGCCAGTGGGATTTATGTACACTAGGATGGCAGGATTTTAGGGTGTCTAAAATGCCAGGCATAGCTTTAGATAAATCATTGTTTATCAGTCCATTCCCAAGGTTTAGTTAGCACCAAAAAATTATAGAGGGGATTACATGTTAAATACATTAATAGAATGATTTGTAGTACATGTATCATATCTACTTTTATAACCTAACATTGCTTTTCTCCTCTTTCCAAAACTATTTGTCTACAAATCATCTCAAAATTAATGTGTTTTTACCCATTCAAATCAATAATAAAATAAGTTATTTTTTCCCCATATGCAGAAGGATCAAAAAAATACTTTTTGCTCTGCCTTCGGACTCATAGCCACTTTGTTGAATGTTTAAACACATGGCTAAGATGTTGTCATAAAACACAAATTATTTTATCCTAATATAAATTATAAAGGCATTTTCCACTTTAAAAAATAAAATGAAATACTCTCCCCCAAAGTTACCAGATAAATTTATGAGTGCTGTCCAGAAAGTATCTGACTGGCATGTATGTCTCCTTCACAGTACATGACTGAATACTTTCCAGGCAGCCCTCATTATCATAGTAAGTCAACTTAAAACACACATGTCTTCAGCAAATACGTTTTTGCTGACGATCAAACTTTAACTGAAAATTTTTTTTAAAAAGAGAAATAATGGATTAAATACTAAAAAGATACCAAGAATGAAAATACATCAGCAGTAGTGCCTCTTAAATAGTAGTGGCCATAGTTATAGTCATTCAAATGCTTTGTTTTGTGAGTGAAGAACTTACAGTGAAAATATATTCGTAAAATGAAATAAGATGATGATTATGAAGTATGTAGATCCTAAGAAAATCTTGGGCCTGGAAGAGGCAGTCCAAAAACCCCTACTTCAGGCTGATTCCATTCCATAATTCTGTGAAACTGTTATGTTTAACCTAAAATTTTCACGTTACTTTGTTTTTATTTGTTGAAACTGTTCATATTATAGATTTTTCATGGATGAAATACAGAACTGAGCAATTTTTTTCTACAAAATTATGGTATATGTTTACCCAATTTTCTTTTTTTAGCACTGCCCACTATTAGGTCAAAGTTTACTCAGTTTTCTATTGCTAATAAACCTTACAGCACAGTTTGTAAAAGAAATCTCTTGAGGACTGAATATGCAGAATGTGCTGCAGTGTGCAAGAATTAAGCTGAGAATGTGCATATGAAAGCCTCCATCCACAGTTCTGAATGCTTGCAAACATATATTATGACCTGAAGAAAAAAATTAATAAAAGGAAATAGAGTTCAGTCCTGAAAGAGATAAATAGAAACCTTAATATACACATCTTATTGTTTTTAACCATCCATTGCACGTTACAGTGCTTGAAAACAAAAGTAAAATCTGTCACAGAAAATTACACTTGTTCAGTACACATTAGAAACGTAGCGACTTTTGAAATCAAAAGTAAGTAACTTGGTTAGTAATTGAAGAGCATTTTGTTTCCAAAAGGAATCCGCTATAGATTACCTGGTTATCCATTTGAGGCACTAAAATCCTGCCATCCTAGTGTACATAAATCCCACTAGCCCTTTTCCTTATCTTAGACTTGTTCTGTCAATAGCTTATGCTTATTTCTGCTTTCATATAAGCATGAATAGTTAGATTAGTTCTCTAAAATTGAATTATAAATTTTCTGTGAGGATACAGATGATACTAGTTTCATTAAAAAAAAAAAGTTATAACCACAAGTCTGTATCCACAACAGTGGCAAATATTGCATGAAATACCAGAATATTTTAAGTCGCTAAAGGCAGCAACAGGTTAAATACATTAGTGTCATCTCTGAAATCATTCTAAATATAAAGGGCTTCCGTTCCCAATCTATGTAACAAATTTGGTAGAACTAATAAAACCTTACTGTAACATTGGCTTAGGCTTAGCTTCTATGCATACTTTTAGAAATTGCATAGGATCATGAAAGCAAAAAATCTAAAAACCTAAAATACATACATTACCTTATGCATTGACATTCTAAAATGAAAGTCCTTATGACAGTATATGGCCAGCGTCTCTGCTAACACTGTCATTTCAAGGAGGGGGGCATGTTCCATAGTACACATTCTTTCGAGAACACCTTATGGGTCTAAATCTTTCATATAGATTGAATCCACTGGCTCAGTGCCTGTAGCTCAGTGGCTAAGGGTGCCAGTCACATACACCAGAGCTGGTGGGTTCAAATCCAGCCCTGGCCTGCCAAACAATGACAACTACAACCAAAAAAATAGCCAGGCATTGTGGCAGGTGCCTGTAATCCCAGCTACTTAGGAGGCTGAGGCAAGAGAATAACTTAAGCCCAAGAGTTGGAGTTTGCTGTGAGCTGTGATGCCATGACACACTACCGCAGGCAATGTAGTGAGACTCGGTCTCAAAAAAAAAAAAGTAGATTGAGTCCACTGCTTACTTATAAAGCATTGTTTGAGGGTTTTTATTACAACTTCTCTTGAGCTTTTTGTGAAATCTCATGATGACTATAGTGACACTGTATCAAACAGATAACCAGAATATGCCCAAGCATTTCAGCAACGTTTGATGCTTCAAATACCAAGTGACAAGGAAAATAAAGTAAAATAAAAGAATTTAGACAACTCCCTAGAGTTTGTTGTATAAGTATATGTCCTATAATTGGAAGTTTCCAAGCTTTGCATTATTTTCATGCCTTCTTTCTGAACTCTAAATTTTCTATATCTGTATTTATATTTTTATCAATATTTTTGAATTGTATTCCAAATATGAACATGAAAGTATGTTTTTAATATAACTAGTTTTGATGATAACAGAATACATGCCTCATCACCTTAACACTGTGTCTTGTTCTGACTGTTCATTTCTCATTCATTATTCAAATGTAATTAAATCTCACTTATGTGCCACGCCTTGTGTTATGTCTCTTTTTCCCCCCATCTCAGAGACACACACATCAAGCAATCAATTCTCTAAGGAACATCAGCTGGGTGTCTCTAATTCAATTCTGACACAGACTATCTGGAGATGCCATCAGATCCCAGAGGCTGAGGGCTCAGTTCCACAAGACTGCTCCCCCACTTCTGAATCAAGTGGTGGGTTGTCACCTATACTTCCAACCAAGGGGCCATCGATAAGGATTCCCATGACACTTCCCTAGGTTTGGTTAAGTTCACTAGAGTGGCTCACAGAACTCAGAGAAACACTTTGCTTGGGTTTGTTTACCCATTTATCATAAAGAATCCATGTGGACAGGTGGATGGAAGGCGTGCATGTGGCACTGTGCAGGAGAGAACACGGAGGCTGCACACCCTCTACAGCAGTGGGCTCCAACCTTTTTGGCACCAAGGACCAGTTTCATAGAAAACAGTTTTCCACAAACTGGGGGTGAGGAGATTGTTTTAGGATGACTCAAGAGCATTACATTTCTTTTGCACTTTATTTCTATCATTATCACATTGTAATATATTAAAAAAAACTACAGAATTCACCATGCAGAATCAGTGAGATCCTTGAGCTTGTTTCCTGCAACTAGACAGGCCCATCTGAGGGTGGTGGAAGACAGTGACGCCAAAGTGTGTCGTTCCACCTCTGATCATGGGACATTAGATTCTCACAAGGAGCACACAACCCAGATCTTTTCCCTGTGCAGTTAACAGTAGGGCTCACGCTCCTATGAGAATGTCATGCCTCTGCTGAAGGGAGGGAGGCAGAGCTGAGGCCCTGACGGGAGTGATGGGAGTGGCTGTAAAGACAGATGAAGTTTCACTCCCTCACTTGTCTGCTGCTCACCTCCTGTGCAGCCCTGTTCCTAACAGCCCATGGACCAGTACCAGTCTGTGGCCTGAGGGTTAGGGACCACAGCTCTACAGGCAGGCCACCTTCCAGGAACCTCCACGTATTCAGCTACCTGGAAGCTCTCCAAACCTGTACTCTGGGGTTTTGTAGAGACTTCATTATGTAGGCATGACTGATGACATCACTGGCCACTGGCAGTCACTGACCTCCAGCCCCTCTGGAGGTACAGGGGCGCCTGAAAGTTCATCCTTCCAATCACATGTTTGGTTCTCCTGGCAACCAGCCTCCATCCCGAGGCTATCAGGAGCCCATGTTACAGACTCTCCTATCATCCAGGAAGTTTTAAGGGGTTCAGGAGCTTTGTGTTAAGAACCACGTGTCAAAGACAAAATAGAACCAAAGATTCTCCTAGCACCCCTATGTAGAAAAGTGCCACGGACCACAGAAAAGACCTCAAAGACAAAGTGTCATTTAGTTCTCAAGAAAACTATGTGACGGAGGTGTAATAGCTTCCCCCTTGCCTCATCTGCTACACCCAGGTTAAACTTACAGCCACTGTTTCCCCTCCATGTGTTCTCCCTATTACTCAACACCTTCAGACTAACTAATCACAGTAATACTAAAGCCACTTAATATTCTGAGCTGAACATTAAAGATACTACTCTCCAGTGTATTCATGGGTCATGAAGATCTATGAAGTTAGCCTAAAAGCACAAGCCAAATAAACGAGGTAATTTGTGAAAAGAATGTAAGATTCCTGGACTCTAGAAAGTGGCAGTGACAAACCAACAGAAGAAAAATTCCAACAGCAATTAGAGATAAAATGTCAATACTGGCCTGAAAATAATTATAGTCACTGCTTAATTTGGCATCTACTGAATTACAAGTACCATAATTACATGATTTCACTCAATTTATAACATTTCTATGAAGTAAGTGGTATTGGCATTTTGTAAATAATTAAATCGAGGCTTTAAGATTGCCTTTAGATGACATGGATTAGAGAGAGAGAATTGGAATCCAGATTTCTTTCTATTATTTGGAATTCATTGAAGGTACAAAGAATTATGTTACAATTATTGATTTTCTTAGATAAACGCTCTCTTGTAATTGTGTCCCATCCCCAAGAGGTGTGCCACACCCGGTAACCCCCCGTCCCCCTCCCTCCTGCCTCTCCCCACTTGCTCATTCCCCCACCCCCACCCCTTGTATTAGCTCATCTGCTGCCTTCATATTAGAATTGAGTACATTGGATTCTTGCTTCTCCACTCCGTGAGGCTTTACTAAGAAGAATGTGTTCCACCTCCAATCAGGTTAATACAAAAGATGTAAAGTCTCCATCTTTTTTAGTGGCTGAATAGTATTCCATGGTATACAGATACCACAGCTTGTGAATCCAGTCCTGGGTTGGTGGCATTTAGGCCATTTCTGCATTTTGGATTCCAGATCTTCTAACTCTAGAGCCCAGACCCTTCTTTAGTTTCTTTTCTCCCCTTCCTCCTTTCTTACCTTTTTCCTTCTTTTTTTTCTTTTTCAAAAATATCTAATTTCTTTTATATGGTATATAATATTTTTGCATATACATTTTTCTGGTGAGAGAGTCCATAGATTTCTTAAGATTCTCAAAGGGGTCCCAGTGAAAAGAGAAAAAAGTCTAAGAACCACTTAACTCTCTACTGTAAGTTCAGTACATTTAGAGGGGGAAGAAAGTAACTCTGAGATAGTTTGGCCGCAAAATATATTCTTAAAATGTTAACAGTCGATTGAATGAATAAATATGAAGAACCTAGGCAGATGATAAAAATTATGATTCAGTTAACTGTTGAGTTCCTATTATCTTTCAGCTTTGGAGATTATACTGTTTCTCAAGTAATACGGGAACACCTTTTAACAATTGTGAATACCCAGTGTGATTATTATAAAGTTACCCTAGTAAGTGCAAATAGAAAAGTAGGTGTAAACTTAATGCTTTTAGCTCTTTGTAAACTATTCTGGAAAAATTAGAAATGAAAACTAAAATATTTAATATTGATAACGATTTTAATGTGACAATATTGTTCTGCTGAGCCTCAATCATCACTGGAAGTTAATATAGTACACGTTTATTTGAATTTGGGATACTTATATTGCTATGTGATAACTCAATTTTCCCACCAATATTCTGTATTATCGTTTTGTTGAAACCTCTGTTCCAGAAGCAATCAATCACAATATTTGGCCTATACCCAGCATGACTACATAGTTTATTTGTATTTATTCTTTACCATAGCCTATGTAATTTAGGTTACATCATTTGTTGGGTTGTTTTGTTTGTTTGTTTGTTTGTTTGTTTTTGGCTGGGGCCAGGCTTGAACCCGCCACCTCTGGCACATGGGGGCCGACGCCCTATCCCTTTGAGCCACAGGTGCCGCCCATTTGTTCGTATTTTTAATATGTTAATATATGAGTCCTAAGCTTTTAGTTCTTTTTCAGTGAAGATTTCAATTAATATCTCACAAAACCACCAGCTATCTAACTATATTTGATGAAGATACTATACTTGGAAGGCTGAATTTTGGGTTCCTATACATAAAGACTGAGTGTTCTCTACCATCAACTTTGTTAAAGGAATTGACACGGGATGTGAATTGTATATCACAGAAGATACTTCACACAGGATCAAATAAGATATATTTCTCTAATTCTCTTAGGACTAGGGTTTTACCAATACCTTAAGCAAGGACTGGCTAATGATATCACAAAAATACTATAGTTATAGCAGAATCTTTTTACAGATACATTTATAATATGATATGGAGAAGTAGTTTTCTACTACTGCCCTAAACCTGTGATTATGCCCCAAATCTGAGAATAAAATGTTTTAAATGATTCATAGTTAAAGTAACCTTGAATAACTCCACGGTATTAAATGAATAGTGTCACAACCAGCTCGATAACCCCTACCCCTACCACTTTTACCCACCTTTAGGTCAAAAAATGGTAAGATTGAAAGATAAGAAGGGAGCTTTTGGAGAAGCAATATTTGTAGACAAAGGTTCTTCTGAGTTTGTAGTTGGAGTTGGGGAGGGAGGAGGGAGCTTGAAGTGAATTAAACATTGGGACTGGTGGTGCCTGTGGCTCAAGGAGTAGGGCGCCAGCCCCATATACCAGAGGTGGTCAGTTCAAACCTGGCCCTGACCAAAAAATGCAAAAAATAAAATAAAAACAGAGAAAGTATTTCGAAAAAAAAATATGAAATAAATATTGGGATTACTAAAAGAAGAGAAGGCACATTTCTTTTCTTTGTCGGATGTTTGGTTGGTGGGGGAACTTGCCAACTCCTGGAGCTATCCTAGTAGAGGAAAGAGAATTTGAAAGCAATGATAGACTGAAAGAGGCCTAGACAGCAGGAAAGTGGCCTTTATGCCCATCATTTAGTGTGGCAAGAATAATAGAGATTCTAGGGCCAGGCATCAGGCCAGGCACGGTGACTCACGCCTAAATTCCTAGCACTCGGGGACGCCCAGGTGGGTTGACTGCCTGAACTTACCAGTTCAAGAACAACCTGGGCAGGAGGGAGACCCCATCTCTGAAAACAGCCAGGCATTGTGGCGGACACCTGTAGTCCCAGCTACTTGGGAGGCTAAGACAAGAGAATCACTTGAGCCCAAGAGTTTTGCTGTGAGCTATGATGCCACAGCACTCTACGGAGGGCAACAAAGTGAGACTGTTTCAAAAAAAAGGAATAATGGAGATTTCCACAGGTGGTATGAACACCAGGGAGTGTTCATGTAAGTGTGGAGGTTGACCACAGTAATAGGGAACCTATAGTAAAAGGAATGAAAGTGGTTCAGTAAGCTGGTTCCAGACAACCACCATCAAGAAAGTAAGTAATGAAAATCCCCTGCAGGCTCCGTCAAAGAAGCCTCACTGGATATCTAGCATTTGGACACAGACACACCAAGGTTATCAATATCCAGTTAATGAAGATTGCATTTCTTACTTCACCCAGTAAAGTAAGAACGCGTTGCCCTTTTCTTTCTCCCTTCCTTCGGCCACAAATCAAGAGCAGTAAGCCTAGAAGAGATAAGAAAAGCAGCTGAGAGCCGGGTTTCTCCCCACAGCTTCTGAGTCCCTCCAACTCTCTCCCAGGCTGGGATGCAGGGGGGCTGGAGAAAAGGGTGAGAAGAGCTTTGAATTGAGGTGAAGATTGAAGCTTTAAAGTTAACAGAAGGATTCTTTAATCTTAGATTGTGATTTTCCAATAACATTAAAGGAGCCATCACTCCCTTTTTCTGCTTTTCTGCTTTATTTTTTAAATAAAGCAAGGTCAATGCTAAAAGTAAAGTGGTAGACAGACTCCTTTTTTCTTCAATCCTACTTTTCTGTTTAAAATCTGGACTGGGTGACAATATTGAAATTGAATGATGTTTCTGCCCGTGGGTAACAATATCAGGATTGAACGACGTAGCTGTCTGTCTTTGTAATGAGTGGCAAATGAAAAAATGAGGATTTTTAGGTAAACTAGACAAATACTTTAAAACAGGCGTCCTCAAACTTTTTCAATAGGGGGCCAATTCACTGTCCCTCAGACCATTGGAGGGCCAGACTATAGTTTAAAAAAAAACAAAACCATGAACAAATTCCTATGCACACTGCACATATCTTATTTTGAAGTAAAAAAACAAAGCAGGAACAAATACAAGCACACCACTTCATGTGGCCCGCGGGCCGCAGTTTGAGGACGCCTGCTTTAAAACGTGCATGATTAAGTTACACCGTTCATTTCAAAATATGCTTTTGATCATTTTTCATCAATTTATTTTGTGAACTTTTTGTAATTTAAAATATGTTTGCAAGCATTTTAAAGGTGTATCTATAACTGACAATTTTGGTGAAGATCATGGGGCCCAAACCAAACTGAAAGCTCATGTAGTGAAAATGAGGTGGAGTCTGTCAGGCTGAGGCAGACGCGACACAGCTGGGCTGGGCACCGTCTGTCTCTCATTCTTACCATTTTGTAAATTTAGCTCCCACCCTGAAGATGCCCATAGCAAATAGTTTAGGAATTAATTTTTGAATTGGAAATGTTGTAACAGATTGTCACTGAGCTGTATATTACTTAAAAGAGGGGTTATTGTGATCTTTACTGTGAACCATTACATATAAAACTGTAATTTTGGAAATAGAAAAACAGAACAGTCTTGGAGAGGCTGCTCTCGCTGCTCTCCAGAATCCTGGCCTTCTGATAATAAAGTTTGGTGGACCTTCTATCTCTGTCTCTGCACATTGGTTGACAGTGACAGGCAGCTGGACCCTCTTTGGTAACAGAAAAACCCATGTAAGTAACATCCTTTACAGAATGGTATTTTTAAAAATCTTAAAAGACTGGCAGCTATGTCATTCCAGCATATCGTCACCCACAGGCAACAATGTCATTCAATCTAGTCATGGTCACCTAGCCCAGATTTTAAACAGAAAAGTAGAATTAAAAAGCAAAGGAATCTGAATTACCACTTTGCTTTTAACACTGGCCTTACTTAAGATTTTTAATCAAACAGAATTTCATAGAATTTTAGATTGGTTTCTTTATCTCTAATTCAGTAAAATTAATAGTTTCACTCAGAAAAAAGCAAAGAAGAAGACTAAAATTGCTATTTAATATGATGTAAGATTTATTCTTGCAGGTGTAATATCGAATTTCTTTAATATTTGGTGCAATAATATCTAGCATATACAAAAGGGGCCATGGAACTGAATATACTCTTTAAAGAAAGGAAAAAACTGTATTAAATTTGTAATATTCAAGTCCTGTTTGATTTCTGTAATCATAAGAGACACTCAGTGTAACTTGTAGTCATCTTTTGTTATTGGCATATATTGAGTATTACAATTTAATACACTTTTTTCATTTCTTGAAATGTGTAAACATCTTTTGGCACCCTCTACATTTAGCCAAACCTTTTAATCATCTCACTTGCTATGCTATGAAGCATAAAGAACTGTTTTTTGCTTTTATTTCATTGGTGAGAAAATAATACAAGTGATTGCTTTCCAACTTCAGATCTGGAAGCAAATAATTGAACCATTCTCTCATATGAAGAACGACAGCCCCCAGTGACACGTACTTGCACACCTACAGATAGACACACCCTTTTCTCTTCCACCATCCCTCCTTCCTTGTGGTGATTGGGGTTACGTTACCTGAAAAATTCTGTGGTCCGTTTTTATTGTGCCTCTTCAATTTTTTCCTGCCAATGGACTTTTACCCTTGAGCAGAACTGAAGCTTCAGGTGAACTTTCAGTTCACACTAGGTAGTGAAGAAACTGAGCAGTCCATACTGATTTCCAGCTTCTCACTCTTCCTGCTACCTACGTACATTCTCCATGGAAATTTACTTGTTCTGTACATCATCTTCTTAAAGTCCAGGGATCCCCACTTTGAAAAGGATGCCAAGCAGTTAATCTGATAAACAACCAGGCATGAGGCCCTGTGCAGCTGTGAGATGCTGGCCTGAGATGTAGGCTGTCCAAACAAGAAGGGCAAGGACAGGATGGAGATCTTAGATGGGCATCACTCCCACGAACAGAATTTCTAGTTTGGGATCCTTTAAGATTTCTTTAGGTATCTGTGTTTAGTAAGATTTTATTTAGAAAATTATTGGATGCTGTAATTATAGAGTTGTTAGTTATTTTCTCGAAATCTAAATTAAAACATATAGCCATGTTAAACATTCAGAGATAAGTTAAATTATGATTTATCTTATTTTTCTAAATATTAGATAAAAATTTAGACTTCCTTAGAAGAAAAAGTTATTTTTCAGTTTTGATAAAATGATGAGATTTTAATAAGCAGCTTAGGTCTCATTTGAAGTTATCATAATTTTAGTAGAGCATTCTTTGGTCTTCATTAATAAAAAATTAGGTTTTACTGAAAGAACCCTAGTGTTGTGGCAAATAATTGCTTCATTGGCCTAATCATTAATAATCATTAGACAAATAACTAGGGGAAAAACCACCACATTTTACATTTGTCAGACAAGCTTATGACTTTAAAGCCTGCCAAGTATAGCAGTTAAATTGCAATGTGCTTAATCAAGCTTGTTTAGTTTGCATATTCTTATGTTATGGAAAAATGGAATTTGATTAACAACCTTTCAACCCAATCCCTTACAACAGATTTAATAGCTCTTTTCTCCTTAAAAACTTTATAACAGTTAAAGGAGCCAAACTAATTTAATTCTTTCAAACTTCTGGTTTGGATTTTTAGGGTGGCTACCTAATTAGTGGATGAAATCGATAAATAAAACATTATGATTTTCACTGTGACATTTCTTTGTAAAACAAATTATAAATACAGAACGTAAGTTTCAATCCTCATAATTGCTCTGCTGTTGCTTCGAGAAACCAGATCACAGACTGAAACCTCTTCTTACTCTACCTTCTCTCTAGCAATTTATTATTCAACAGGTAGCAAAACAGACTCTAATCCCTTTCACATGGAGCTTAAACTCTAGAGAAAGTAAAGCCAACAGAAAAAAAAAGATCATAAATAAAATTTTGCTGTTAGATGTGTAAAGAACTAGGAAGGAAGAAAAGCTGGGAAGCCTCCACAAAGTCTGAGCCGAGGTCGGGTATGGAGGATCACAATACTAAATAGGATGAAAGGAAAGTCCTTTCTGGAAAGATGCTTAATAGAAATCTATAGAAAGAAAGCGTGATAAGCCATTGAACATCTGGGGGAGAGCATTCCAGGCAAAGGGAACTGCAGATGCAAAGCCCTTGTGTGTTTGAGGTCCTGCATGAAGGGCCAGTGAGGCTGCAAAGGAGTAAACGGGCAGGAGCTCACTCAGGGGGGTAACGAGGTGGAAGTGGAAGGAGTCCTATGCAGAAGGGTACGGATCTCAATCATATAGGCCACGGGCTATTCTGGTAACTTTGATTTTTACTCTAAGCAAGATAACAAACCATTGGAGGATTTGGACTAGAGGAGTGACATGGTCTGTAGTGGGGAGCAGAAGCTGGAAGACCAGGTAGGATGCATAGCAATATTTTAGGTGGAAGGAGATAAGGACGTAGAACAAAGCTTCTGAAAACAGGAAAAAGAGCCCCTAAATCTATTTATCATTGATTGAAATATTGTTTTTAGAATTATTTGTAATATATACTTCCATGGAAAAATGTTTGAAAAATATAAATAAGTGAAAAATCAGAGTAAAAAAATCACTTAAACCTCTTAACATTTGATAGTCTTTCATGTCTTCTAAATGTGTGTGTGTATTTTATATATATTTGTATATATTTACATATATATATATTCAGATGTGATCATAGAAATATTTTGCTACCCACTATCTTTACTTATATAGTATGATCATTTTTCATTTCTTCAGTCTCCTGCAACACAGTATTAGTGGCTAAATAGCATACTTTGAATGTAGCATAATTCAGCGATTGCATAGATAGAGCAATTTATGTGATCAGTCCTCTGTTTTTGACCATATATACATCTTCCACTTTTTATCTATTATAAATGTCACTAAAAAGGACATCCTCATTTCTGTATCTTTGAAAATATAATTACTATAGTACTTAGGAATCTCTGCCTATCAATTTTAGGAATGACTGTGCTGACTTTGAACTAGAACGGAGAAAACCGAGGGCAACTGTGAACTGAGAACTTAGATTTTTTTTTTTTTAGCTATAACCATTAGAAGGATAGATTATCTACCTTAGATGCATACTGATAGATTTTATAGGGCACCAAAAATATTTTGACATGAAATACTTATAAATCGCTGCTGAAGACTGAATAAACATTCTTATATTTCGGAATTTATTTTCTATTTCTGATGAACTTAGTAATTACTATGAAAAGATGACCAATTTCAAGAACTATTGCTGTATGACATTCTACATGAAATGTGGATTTCTGGCACCTGAGCTTTCACATCCATCTGCTTTTAGGGCATTATGCCCACACATGAGGTTCCAGCCAGGTTCAAAAAGTCATGTGTAAATTAAGATGGGCAATGTATACTCTTCAAGGTACCAACCACCTATTATTTAATCTCTCTGAATTAGGTTTTAGAAAGAACTTTAGCCATTTACTGATTTGAAATAACTTATAAATAGGCATATATAGAAAGCAAAATTACCGGCAAAATTTAAACCTTACTAAGTGATAAACAGAATATAGATTCAATACAAGAAAGTTGAAATTGAGAAAAGTGCTGTAACATACCCTTGAGAAAATTTTCGAAGCTAACATTTATTTGGTACCTGCTATGTTTCAGGTGCTTTTACATAATTTATGCATGTGAGTCTCATAGTAATCTTATAAAATAGTTGTTATTTATAGACTCTGCAGATACAGAAACTAAGAGAAGTGATTTACCCGATATTACTCATAGGAAACAACCAAGACTACTTTGAGTTGCTCTGTTTGAGTAGTTGGAATCCAAATATTGGGACAAAGGGACAAATCTGTAATTTGACTGAAAGTGGTTTATAGAAGTTAAAATTGAAAAAAAGCAACCAATCAAATTGTTATAAGGGTGCTAATCCTATTCATGAGGGCAGAACACTCATGACTTAATCACCTCCCAGTGGCTCCCCTCTTACTACAGCCACATTGAGGATTGAGTTTCAACACAAATTATGAAGGGGACACAAATATTCAAATCATAGCACTAGTACACTAATTGTGTACCTCTGAAGTTTATTTCTAGGGCGGCACCTGTAGCTCAGTGGGTAGGGCACCAGCCACACACACCCAGGCTGGCGGGTTTGAACCTGGCCCGGGGCCAGGTAAACAACAATGACAACTGCAACAAAAAAATAGCCAGGCATTGTGGAAGGTGCCTGTAGTCCCAGCTACTTGGGAGGCTGAGGCAAGAGAATTGCTTAAGCCCAAGAGTTTGAGGTTGCTGTGAGCTGTGACACCATGGCACTCTACTGAGGGCGACATAGTGAGACTCTGTCTCAAAAATAAATAAATTAATTAAATTAAATTTATTTCTAAAATATAAATGCTATATCTAGATAATTGAAATATTATAGAAGAAATGTTAGATGTAGAAAGATTAATGTGATGTAGAAAAATGACCATTGAAGTTGTCAAAAGTAATCAATTCTATTACCTGCTCTGCAGTTTACCAGTGAATTGCCTCGCTTAAATCACCTAATCTTGATGAATCAACTTTAATATGAGTACAAAACATCTGCTATGCACAACAGGGTTGATGTAAACATCAAATATAAAATAAACTAATGTATATTAATGTGCTTTATAAAGTTCATATATGAAATTGTATGTAGCACTTTCATAAAGCAATGAATATAGTATTTGATACACAGTAGAACCTCTGTAAGTTGACCACCCAAGGGACTGTAACAAACTGGTCAACATATAGAGGTGGTCAACATAAGGAACCAGGCCTGTACTGATACATACATGTACTTTCTTGAAAAGCTTTTATTAGAGAGCATCATATAAAATCATAATCAAAACACAGTAAACTCATACATACAGTATTTATTCAAAATCAATACATTTACTGTTTAATCATTCTTTCTGAGAGAAGACACGACCTTGTTTTGTTTCTTAATCTTATTGCTGAAAGCATTCCCATTGCTGGCTGCATTCAGCATACCTGGGCATTTTTCCACAGCAAATGACTTCAATTGCATTATAAATGCCTGCCTGCCTCTTCTTTAGGAGTCTCTGCAATTTCTGTGTCATCTTCACTTGCTTATTCTATTTCATTAGCTGGTCTAAACTTCATTCAATATCCCTGGAAAACCGCTTCTGGGTCAGATTCATTACAGGTTGCCATCTCATTATCCATTGCAACAAAAACTTCAAAATCTATTCCTTTGAATTCTTCCATGGGGATGGACTGTCTGATGGGGCCAAAACATCACGCTCTTGGGTTGTGACAAATCCAGCTTTTTTGAAACACTCCTGTGTCGTTTCTGGCTGAACTTTATTCCAAGCAGAACTGATCCAGAAGACAGCATCCAGAGTATTAACTGATATAGCAGATGAAGCTGCTTTCATAGGCCACAGGTTTGTGTTCAGTGATGACCCACTGCAGAAGCCAGGCTTACTAGTGCATTTTAAATGTTTTGATAATATCTTGTGGGTGGACAGAACAGTTGTTCACTGTCAGATTAGACCATTTCTTCTTCTTTATTTCTCAGTTGATACCCTTTAACCATTCCTCACATAGAGCACCAGTCATCAATGTGTATTTGTTTGATCTCCAAGTGATGGGAAGGCCTTTAGGCTTCAGATTCTTCAATGCATGTGACTTTGGTGATTAAAAAAAAGCCAATCATCAAAGGTTTTAGTTTCTCTCTAGCTGAGCTAGTGCAAACCAGAACTGTGAAATGTTCTTTGGGAAGTTTTCAACTCTTACATTTGATACCCTTCATGAAAAGGCTTGAAAAAGAGTTCATAGTCATCAGCATTGAAGATGTTGTCAAGACAAGATCTTAAATAATCCAAGAAACATGACATCTCCAAAGGAACCAAATAAAACACCAGTAACCAACCCTACAGAAATGGAGCTCTATGAACTGTATGAGAAAGAATTCAAAATAATCCTCTTCATGAAGCTCAGAACACAGGCAGACAACTAAATATCAAGAAAACAATACATCAATGATACAATAAGTTTAACAAAAAGATGGAAACCATTTAAAAACTTCTAGAGCTGAAGAACACAATCCCTGAACTGAAAAATTGCATATACAGCTTCAACAGTAGACTTGACCAATCAGAAGAAAGAATCAGTGAGACTGACAACAGGTAGTTTGAAATTATTCTGATCGAAAGAAAGAAACAAAGAAAGAAAGAAAGAAAGAAGGAAGGAAGGAAGGAAGGAAGGAAGGAAGGAAGGAAGGAAGGAAGGAAGAAAGGGAAGGAAGGAAGGAAGGAAAGAAAGAAAGAAAAGGAGTGAAGGAACCCATAAGACTTATGGAACTCCATCAAGTAGATCAATGTCTGCATTACAGAAGCAGCAGAAAAAGAAAGGGGGAAGAAAGCCTATTTGAAAAAAACAGTGACAGAAAACTTCCCAGTCTGGAAAGAGCAAAATGAAGGTACAGATTTATGAAGCCCAAAGAATCCAAATATATTAACTACAAAGAGATCTACATCAAGACACTTTATAATCAAATTTGAAAAATTAAAAGTAATAAAGAGATTATTTTGAAAGCAATAAGAGAAAAAAATACTTGTCACAGACAGTGAAATTTACATAAGATGATAAGAGGGTTTGTTTGCAGAACCTTACAGATTTTGAGAGAGTGAACTAATATAGTCAAAGTGCTGAAAGTAACAAATCCTGACAATCAAGAATACTATTCCTGGCAAGTCTGTCTTTGAGACATGAAGGAGAGATAAAGACTTCCCCAGACAAACAAATGGTGTTAGGTGTTGAAATCTATCACTACTAGACACGCCTACAAAAAATGTATGGGGGGTTCTTGAATTTGAAACAGAATGACACTATTTTAGTGGGGGGAGACAGTGTCTTACCTTATCACCCTTGGTAGAGTGCCGTAGTGTCACAGCTCACCGCAACCTCAAACTCTTGGGCTCAAGCAATTCTCTTGCCTCAGCTTCCCAAGTAGCTGGGGCTACAGCTGGCTAATTTTAGAGTTGGGATCTCATTCTTGTTCAAGTTGGTCTTGAACCTGTGAGCTCAGGCAATCCACCCACCTCGGGCTCCCAGAGTGCTAGAACTACAGGTGTGAGCCACCATGCCTGACCTTAAAATGACACTAACTATTAACATGAAAATATATGAAGCTATAAAACTCAATGTAAAGATAAGGATATAGCTAAATTCAGAATGCTATAATAAGGTAATTAGGTAATAAGATAACGATGGTGATAAATCACTTTCATCTATAGTAGAAAAGTTAAAAGCCAAAAGTTAGAAGTATTAAAAATAAATATAGTTACAATAATTTGTTAGTGAATACACACTTAATAAAATAGGCAAATTGTTACTTCAATAACATGTGAGGGAGTGTAGAGTTTTTGCATATGGTTAGAGTTAAGTTCTTTTCAACTGAAAATATAAGATGTTTAATGTAAAGCCTCATGGTAACCAAAAAAAAAACAAAACTGTAATGCAATACATAAGATGAAGAATAAGGGATCAAAGCACACTATTATAAAACATTATTAAATCACAAAGGAAGCCAATAAAAAAGGGAAAAGGAATAAAGGAACTACAAACAGACAGAAAATGGTTAACAAAATGGCAATAATAAGTTCTTCCTGTCAATAATTACTTTAAATGTAAATGTATTAAATTCTTCAACCAAAAGACGTAGAATGGATGAATGGATTAAAAATGATTCAATTACATACTGCCTATAAGAGACTCACTTCAGCTTTAAAGGCAGATGTCTGAAAGTGAAAGGATGGAAAAAGATATTCCATGCAAATAGTAATCTTCTTTTATCATTGTTATATTTTAACATTACATAGTAAAAAAGGGGTCAATAGAGGGGTCAATTCATCAATAGAATATAAAAATTGTAAATATATATGCACCCAACATTGGTCCATCTAAATATATACAGCAAATATTAACAGAACTAAACAGAGAAACAGAAAATAATACAATAGTTGGGATCTTCAATACCTCACTTTAAAAAATAAATAGATCATACAGACCAAAATTTGATAAGAAAGCAGTGGAGTTGGAATACACTATAAACCAAATGGACCTAACAGACGTATGCAGAACGTTCCATCCAACAGCAGCAGAAACAGTCCTTTCAAGTGCACATGGAACTTCTCCAGGATAAATCACATGTTAGTCCACCAGAAAAGTTTTAACAAATTGAAGAAAATTGAAATCATATCAAATGTGTTTTCCAACCACAGTATTATGAAATGCTATGAAACATTTCAATGCTATAAAATGTTATAAAATCAATAATGAGAGGGTAATTGTAAAATTCATAAATAAGTGGAAGCTATATAACATACTACATTAATATCACAATGCTATGAAATATTATGAGCATTCAGTATCATGAAATATCACAAAATCAATAATTACAGGAAAATTGAAAAGTTCACAAGTATGTGGAAATTAAACAACATGCTCCTGAATAACCAATAGGCTAAGGAAATATTCAAAAAGGGAATCAAAAAATATCTTTAGACAAGCGAAAATAAAAACACAACCTAACAAAATTTATGGATATAGCAAAAGCAATTCTTAGAGGGAAGTATATAGCAATAAATTACTACCTGAGAAGAAAAAATGTCAAACAACTTTACACCTCAACTAACACGAAAAGGAAAAGTAAATTCACTTCAAAGTTAGCAGCAAGACGGAAATAATAAAAATCCAAACAGAAATAAATGTAACTGACTAAAAAAAATAGAAAAGATCAACCAAACTAAGAGTTAGTCTTTTGAAAATATAAAAAGTAGCTTTGTGCAGTGGAAGTATCACGGCCAATGAGGTTTATCCAAGGTGCAATTATTGCTAATTGAAAATATAAAAAGAATTAACAAAATTTTAACTAGAATGATTAATAAAAAATAGAAGGCTCAAAACATTAAATTATCAGTGAAAGAACAAAAAAAGTTTTGAAAAAAAGCCAGAGGCAGTGGCACACACCTGTAGTCCAAGCTCCTGAGGAGGCTAGGGTGGCAGGCTCTCTTGAGCCTAAGATTTTAAGGCCAGGCTGGGCAATGTGAAGCCCTATTTCAAAATAAAAAGAAACAAAAAAATTATAAGTAATAGAACAAATATTATAACTGATATCACAGAAATACAAAGAATCATAAGAGACTACCATGAACAATTATATGTCAACAATTGGATAACCTGGGAGAAAAAGATAAATTCTTAGAAACATGCGAATTACCAAGACTGAATCGTGGAGCAATAGTAACAGACCAATAACGAGTAAAGATATTGAATTAATAATTAAAAATCTCCCAACAAAGAAAAGTCCCAGATCTAATGGCTTTATCCGTGAAATCTACTGAACATTTAAAGAAGAATTAATGCCAACTGTTTCCAAACCTTTTTAAAAAATTGAAGAGGAGTGACCACTTATAATTTATTTAATGCCAAGTACAGTGACTCAGCAACTTGAGAAGCTGAGGTGGGAAGATCACTTTAGGTCAGGGGTTTATGACCAGCCTGGGCAACATAACAAGACCTCATTTCTAAAAAAAAAAAAAAAAAAAAAAAAAAAAACTTTTAAAAAATAAATGTTTCTTTTTGCACCTGCCTGTGGGGCCTGCTGACTCGGGACGGCGGCGGC